>VNJY01005033.1:0-23091 GCA_008042715.1 Drosophila bocki | reverse complement strand
AGAAGGAGAAGGGCCATATAGAACCAAGACAGTTGCAGAGTACATGAAACCATTCGGGTCGAATCAAACGTCAGGAAGGCCGAATGTGGGATCCGGTAGTGTTGATGGAGTGGCCAGAGTCACCAGGAGCGGTCTCACCTACTAGTTTCTGGCTCCCTTCTTTAAAATACTAGATAGAACAGTCGATTGCAGTGTTAAGCTCTGGCAACTCTTCGTTCAGGAGTCGCCGCCAGAATCTCGCTTCGATCGCACACGTTTCGGATACGCACCAATATATATTTTGTAAAATTAAGTTACAAGTTTAAAAGTCGATGGAAATAAACTATATCCTAATTTCAAGTCGGTGTTACAACTTTATTAAAAGAGGACACTGCATTTATAGATAAAAAACGGATTTTAAATAAATTTAGACATTTTCAAACCATCAGATCTTCTAATTTCTTCCAAGTTAATTCTTGTTAAAGAAAAACTCAGCGTATAAACCTTTCATGGCTTGGAAACAACTGTTTAGTCCGGGACAAAGATGTCCTTTGGTAGTGGCCTGTGAAAATAGCAAGCACATTTTATTTATTTATTACGCTTAGGTGACAAGGACATTGGAGGAAGTCTCCTCCCAGCTCCTCTTTCTGATTTTCTATCTTCTTATATCTCACTCCATCTCCCTTTCTGCCGCTTTGTGTGTGTAATTAAGTGAGGCATAAATAAAATGCCTTTTTAGTATTCATCACAATTTATGCTAAGCTCTCAAAGCATCAAGTTGCCTATGACAAGGCGCCAGAATCTTTTTCGCATTCCGACAGGGTAGGGAGGAAGCGTCGAAAAACGGAATGGATGCACTGACAAAAATTACGAATAATTAGCTTATGCCTTAAACTAAGTCAAACATAATTACTGATTATAAAAATTTGAAAACGTTATTTTACGGACAATTTCAAAGGTCAAAACCACTTAAGAAACCTCCAAATACTAAAGACACAAAGATATTCTTCGCTTCTGTTTTCTCTGTGTGGATGGACGGTTGAGTTCTGTATCTTGCCACTCTGTTGCATAACTAAGTGCGCCGAGGCAACAGAAAATGGTTGGAGGCAGTGGGTGTCCTGGTGGGAGGATTACAGCAACCGCTAGTTTCTCGCACATTCCACGATTTGCGTCGCCAGCTTCGTAGCTCATCAAATATGCAATTAAATCAGTTTCCGTTTAATTAAACCGGAAGTGCGTTGGCTGCCATCTCGCTCGCCCTCGCACCGACACGCCCGTATCGGCTATGTATTGGAATCCCTGCCTCACACTCTGCGGTTTGATTTTTAAGTGCTGCGCGAAGCTGGGATTTTAACATTTTTATGAGGTTTTTCACTGCATTTCATTTCAGTTTCGCCACCCGGCCCTCGTCCCGCGCTCATTGGTTTTATTTTTGCATTTTATTGAATCGAATGGAAGGCGAAACCAGGAAAGAATGGTGAAAACCCAAACGAATCGGCAGCGGCTTCAAGTATGCCGGGTTTCATCTCTGTTGAAGGCCTGGGCTTAGCAATTAGATAGCCATTGGCATTGCCATTAAGACAGCTTGCTTGCCATTGCAATTGCACTTTGTAGTAGTTGCCTTGGCTGCGCTTTAAGGCCTCAAAGCTGGCTAATTAAACCGCGCGAATTGTGAGCCTTAAGTTGCAACACACTCGACGGCAAAATCGAGGCAACCCATGCAAAATTTTAGACCTTCGACTATAAGATATCCTTTTCCTAGATGGTATAATTTCTAAAGAAAATTGAAGCATTAAGAAAGACAAAATTAAAATCCGGCAATGTGCACTTATAATTCTTAAGTCAAAATTGTGAAACCTAGAATTGTCTTCTTAAATACAGTTGAATCTATTTGGATACAAAATCTAGTAACATTACAAATATTTACGAAGATTTTTAAATAACCACTATAATATTTCCCCTTTTTCCTCATCGATAATAGTATAGCCTTTCTTTAAACGAGTACAGGGTATTATAAAGCCAACAACAGGAGTGGCAACAATACAATTTCTGTCATTGCCTACTTTTCAGATTACTGTTCTCTGTTTCGGTTGCTGCTGCCTCAGCCGCCTTGCTCCTTGTGCTTATTTCTTAATTATTAATTAAGAACGAAAACAAGGCAAAAAGTGAGTTGCATGCGCGCACTTTCGTTGGAATTGCCACAATTTTACTGAGACGCCCGTGAGCATGCAAAAGCATTTCCACACCAACTTTGATGCCAGTCGAACGCAAGAAGCATGTTAAATATGAGACTCAGTCGGACTTCCATTTAATTCATTGATAATTTAAAAAACCAAAAGCAGTCACACAGTTAAGGATTTCATGTTTCTATAATAATTCAATTTAAAAAAAAAATTATTTCAGTTCAAGGGAAAGTATTGAAAGGGCATTCATAACTTCAATTTTAAGGATCTGGCCATTTTCCCCACTTTGGCAGCCTCGTCAAGACATTTGGATACAACAACTGTGTCAGCTCAGCTCAGCTCACCTCACCGCCCACGCCCCAAGCACCGGTACTTGTATACCTTAGGTATTATCCAGCGTTGTCAGCGGCAACCAACGACAACAATGGACATGATGATGACTATGATGACGACGATGATGACGATGACGATGAAAACGAAGACGTTGTTGCCATAAGTTAATTTGCGTCTCATATATGCAGGCCTCCTGCATTTGCATGTATTTGAGTCAGCCAGTGTGCACGAAGTATGTTCATAGTTGCATGTATGTGTGTTTTGCATTAAAACTTGAAAATTTAAATGCCCTAAGTGCCTGCAACTTCAACTGTCTTACAAGTGGCTACACAAGTATGTATACGTCTCTCTTCTTGTGCCAGTATCTCACACGCAGCAGCGATTTTTGTTGTCTGCGGCGTTCGTAATTAGCATGAAAATAACTTTCTGAGCGGATGCTTGAGGCTGAGCTTTAAAGATTTTTCTCCACACAACACAATCACAAGCACATACATACATACATACTCGTGTGTTGCATATGTGGTACGTAGTACTTGGCACATAATTGAAACAAATGCATATTTAATGAATTGCGCATAACTGCTAATATGTGTCATCTGTCAATATGGAAGTTAGGTTTTGACCAGTAATTGATTTTGTGCATTTATCACACAAATTAATGTTAATTGTGAGCTAATATCAAAAGTTATCACCCCGCCCACACTGCGTATGATTGATATGCTCAAGTGCCCCATTGAATCTCTGCCATTTTCCAATCAAAGTTAAGCTAATCTTATTGTTTTCTAGGTTAATTTGTTTTTAGACTTTCAAAACAAAATATTCAATACGTTTAAAATCATTAACTGGTTACTCCTGGTCACTGGTGGCCCTGCTAATGCGGGTATGGTACTGTATAATAATATTAAATATTTTTTTTTTTTTTTTTAATTTTAAATAATATAATATAGATACTGCTGATTCTCTCTAGCTTCCCATGTCGGAACATACTATGATATATCCAAGCCTGTTCCTTGTTGTAGAGATATTTAAGACGCACGTGCTCTCCATGGACACACAACACGCATCTGCTGTGAGTCCAAAAATAGCGGAAAAACATTCTTCACTCGTTCTTCCGCATCTCCTTCGTTTTTGTTTCTTTTCGTTTTTTCAATTTTAATTACAAAACTTTTCATTTCGCTACGCTGGGCCTTGGAACTGGAAGCTGGCAGCGCAGGAGGGATCCGTGGGGGTCCCTGCTCGGGCGCCACGCTTGATTACAGGGCGTGCTTATGCGCTGATTGCCTGGCTATGAATTCTTCTTACTCGTTCCTGCCCATTAGCCCGTTCCCAGCTCCTTGCTACTTGCTCCCTGCTTCTGCCTCACTGATTGTTTCATGCAGCTGACTTTGCCATCATTATTGGCTATTGGTCGTCCTTTTATCTCCGTCTCTATTTCTCTGGCCCACATCTTTTTGTTCTTTTGTGGTGAATTTCACTCGGGTTTTTTCTTTTCGGTCTGCATGCCACATAGTTGTCCTTTTCATTATTAATTTTCTTTTGACCGGAAGCTGAAGCCACGAAACTCTTTATCAAACATTTTATTACTTTCTAAATACTTTTGTGTGGCATCGGCGACTATTTGCCCATTCCCAGAGGGGGAAATGCTAGCAAAGGAAATTATAATCAGGTAATTGTGTTGAATTCGAAGACGGAAATACTCTTAAAACAACATTTAACTAGTATTTAATATGGTTAGGCTTTTAATTTATCAGTCATTTAGAAATATAAATTTACCTAAAGTAGTTGTACTAATATATTGTCTTTATTTAATAAAAACAATAATAAAATAAGAGATATTTTATCAACTCAATTTGCGTCTAACTCGTTCTCATTGACTTAGAGTATAATGACGACTTTTCCGGCTGATTGCCCGCAACGGTTTGCAATACCTTTACCTTTTCGGGTTCTACTTTCTTTTTAACCTTTTTCCAGTTGAACTTTTGTCTGAAGGCAAATGCCAAGCATTTTTCACGGGGATTAAGGCCAAGTTTCATTTAACAAAATTAATTTTACAAAATTAATTGAGGGCATGTCTACTTGCCTCATCAGCCCTTCTCGGCTCGTCCAACCGAGGATGGCTGCTGGCAGGCTGGCGGGCGTTTAACCATAAAAATCTCTTTAAAATGTTGGCATGCATATGTTTTGTATCTGGAGCCGAGTAAAATATGCTGGAAATGTTGCCACACAGCTGGCAGGCAAAGGAGTTGACAGCCGTATCCTGCTGAGAGTGAGACAGCTACATGTCGTATTGCAGGAGGGCGGGAAAGGACTACGACGAATTACAATTATGATGACACAAATTGGTTATGTTGCTGCATGTGTGTGCGTGTGTGTCGCTTTTGTGTCCCGCCTTGAAGTTGGTTTTATGTTGCCATTTTTTTTGTGCTTTTTTTCTGTTTTTGTATTTTCTTACAACCGAAAATGTTGGGATACCTAGACAGGATACATGGCATGTGGTTCGGGGCATGTCATCGTTTCACTGGCATTCGGTTGCCACTCTGTCTATATATATTCATCTCAAACATTTTTCCGGCTCACCCCAGAAGCGAATAAAAACAAAATCGTAAAAAAACATAAAGTATAATGCTGAAAAATGTATGCAAAAAATTGCTTGCTAGCCTTCTGGCCAGGCCAGCACATAGCCTAACATAAAATATGAAATTACATATAATAAAAAATCAAGTCATAAAGTTGTTTGCCACTGCGTAAGCTCCACTCTTTGATGCTGGTCTGGCTTTGCTTGCTGGCGGGGTCAAATTCAGGCGTTTCAGGGGTCTAGGGGATGAACGGAGGTCGCCGGCCAGAAAGTAACTAGAACAAATTGCATTTGATTAGCTCGATTATGGACTGGATGCCAGAATGATATATGAATACCTAAGTGAGCTTAAGGAAAAAGCTGAAAGTCATAAGATCTTTAAGGGAAATTTAAGTTGGAAGAGCTATTTGATTACGTTTGAATTTTGTTGAGATTTATGTGTAAAGTAAGTTATTTTAAAACACTAAACATTTTTAAAAATTTCCTGAGAAGGAATAGTTTAAGAATATAAATAAAATATAATTTTATTTGTCAGGGAATAACTTTTGTGTGAAAGTCAATTGTATGCACAATGGCTAATAACCGCTGGCTATGTGTGCGTGTCCTATTCTTGCGAGAGGGACGGAGGGCGGAGTGGAAAACAATTTGGACTAACAGACCGCCCGCATACAAAGGACTATTACAACCCCCTGGCTAGGAAGAGCCCCCACCCCTCATTTGCCCTCTAAACCACCGCGGAAATAACTTTCCCACCTGCTGGCCGCAACAAAAACAACAATAACAACGACAGCGAAGCGAGCATATAAATAACAATGTTGCCACTGAATATGAGGAGTGGCGAGGAGGGGCCAGAAAGGACTAGAGTTGGGGCAAAATGAAAATTGTTTACGCTGCCCACGGAGCTCTTTGGCCGGGAGCAGAAGACCCTAACTTATTAAATTATTGTTTCGACCATAATTTCAACGACACTAAAATTAAAAAACCATTACCCTGAGCCAAAAAGCATTATTTGCTAAAAATGCGAAAGGAAGCGAACAGGAGCAGGGAACGAGCAACAGCATTTCGTGCGTGTGTGTGGGGGAAACCCCCCAGGCACAGGGCCCACGGCAGGAAAATATATTTCCGCTTAATTTATTAACGATTTTTGTTAGCTATAAACTTTTCATGCGTGTGTGTGCCTCCTCTTCGCTAAGTGATTCTATCTCAGGCGGAGGGGGAAACCGCCCTCGCGTTTCTTATTTTTTTTTTTTACGATTTGCACATAATTATAATTGAAATTGCGACGAAGCCGTGAGCCGACGACTTCCATTCGAGTGCCAATAAATAATAGAATCAAGTCATAAACTGATAAATGATGTGCCACCATCGGTAGGGATGAGGATGTGGATGAGTGGGCGAACGTCGTCTTCTCCGTTCACAAAGTTTTTTTTTTCTTTCGGCTGTAATAAACAAAGTTAATCATTTAGGATAATTGAAATTTTTACGAGACACTCAAAGTTATGTTTGCCTCTTTCTTTTTCTTGCTCCCTCGCCTTTTCGCCATTTTGGCAGGTAGCTTAGGCCACGAGGACCCTCATTAGTCTCATCCAGGGAGGGGGACGGGGTTTCGATGGCCAAGTGTTATGTACTTATCGATGCAAGCTATTGATTGGAATTATGCTACGCAGACAGACAGGAGAACAAAGACTGGATAAAGACGAGGCCGCAATACATAAATAAGGCCGTACACGTGTCCCATGAAAGGCGCCCCAAAAGTATGCAACAAACGGCGAGTCAGCAGAAAAGGACAAAGACTCCAGGGAGCTGTCTGAGCAGGTGTGTCCCGTAATGGAGTACCAATATTTATGAAAGTGCCAATGACTTTAACTAGGAGAGATTAAAGTCTGCTTTACTAGAAACAATGATGATCCTCCGCAGCTTTAAGCCCTTTTAATCGATTTAAAATCTCAAGTTAATATTCTAGATTTTGATGCTTTTATAAATAATATCTAAACAAGTTATTAACAACAAGTTCTATGTTTCTAAATCCTGTTTAACACAGTGCATACACCTCATTTAGATAAAAATATCTACTAACCAATAATTACCCAATCCCGGTAAAAGTTCGTAGTTCGTTAACCTATTGCCTCTCACTACTGTAGGGCATCTGTCAGCGACCAGCCAAGTTTTCCAACCACATTTGCCGGCTGGCAACCAAACATACCTTTCATTCCATCAATGCCAACCCAACAAAAACAAAATATAAAAAATACTTGCTGGGAAAACACATTAAAATTAAATATTAAATTTAAGTGCATCATAAACGCAAAACAATGAACCCATCAGACAGCCAAGTGAGACAGACATCGAGTATGCGAGGGAAGTTACCTGTGCGCAAAGTGTCGACGCCTCAATTTTCATCACACCAAAAACAGAGGTAGAGTCGCAGTCGGGGAAATCGGAACTCAGCCCCAAAAAGAATGAGAGACCCCACAGTAAGCCAACTGACAATATGTTAAACCAAACGTGGTGGCATGGGGTGACGAGGCGGGCTGACTTGGATTAAGCTGCACAAAAAAAAAATTTAATGGGAAAGGGAAAACTTGACTGCACTGTGAGCTGCAGGACCTATTTTATTTTTTGAACCTTTTGCGAACTTAAAAATTACACAGATCTTTATTTCCTTAAAAGTCCAGCAAGAGACAACTTGATCTCAATCTCTCTTGATTTACTAAATCTTTTTCATGCATATCATAAGTCTTTTCCCTACTCTCTTTCTCTCTCTCCCTCTCTCTCTCTTCCATTGTTTTCCTGTAATTTACAAGCTGTAGGGAACGAGAGAGTTTCTTTTCAACTGCACTCTCTGAGAGAGCTTCACATTTTTTCTGTCTGATTACAATTAAACGAAATTACAAGAGAAGCAAACTACGAAATAGATAGCTCTTTTTAGTACCTTTTCGTAAGAATATAGGGGTTGAGAAAAATGTTTGAACTCTGGGAAAAATTTACAGTTTGATGTTTTCTCTCTTTTAAATTGAAGTTTATGTTCGAAATATTTACAATAGAAGATATACTGAAAAAATTCCAAATGTATTTGTGCTCTCACGGCTACTGCCACTGCTGCTGCACTTGTCGATATCGACGTCAAAGTCTCGTAATGCCGGCACTCGCACTTGTCAGCCTAAAAGATGACAGTGATGGCAATGTGTTATTCTCGCCACGGTGTGGTCGTTGCCAAGTGGCAAAAGGACGCGAGGTCCTGGCGGGTTAACACACATATTACGGCCCTTGCGTATTGATGTCGATCAAACCAATACGAGGATATGTCCTCTCACTCAGTATGTGTGTGTGTGTATGCTCTCGAGCGTCTGTATCCAACGCAATTGAGGTCATGTCCATGCGGCATATTCATTGTCGACAGCGGCGATGGCGACGTATATGCCGAGGCATTAACTCGGCATTTGTTTCAAGCTGCTCTGAGGCAAGTCCGACGAGGGCGCCATGGGTTAAGGGACATTGGGGGGTTAAGGGGTGGACAGATAGCGTCGAGTTCGGCCGAGAGTTGCGACATATTGAAAATCATTGCACACAGACACATCCATGCGGGAAACAGCCGAAAAAAATTGAGAAAAAAACTAAATAAAGTCTGCAGACTATGGAATACCTGGTCTCTAAGGCCTTTTATAATTTCAGAAACGATTTGAACAATGACGAAAATTATAGGAACTACTTAGAAAGCTATCCATACTTGCAATGTTACACTGACAGAAAACTATTCAATTAGTTTATGGACGAACAAAATTAATACAAAATCTTGTAGAAATTAAAATTTAAATTTCTCTAGTTTTCTTAATGCCCAAGGTCCAGGTACTCAAGCCCACGTTTCAGGATCCAAAAGGCATCCCTAATCAAATTCAATATACCCTTTTTGCTCTAGAAATACCAGGTATGAGAATAAAAGCATCAGGAACAATGTATTGAAAGACAAACGGCATTGACATCAATTTTTATTTGCCTGCACGGGTATGTGAGTGTGCTGCTGGCACGAGAAGAAACAATTTTTATTACATTGAAAATTTGCATAAAATATTTAAGCCAAATGGTCGGTCGATTGGACGGGTAAAAAATGTAGAAAGAAAAAAACTCTTCCTCGATGGCAGGACCTCCCTCTCTCTCTTAGGCCAGCCAAGGCTGATGGGATTTTGTTGCTAAAAAATTTTGCCTTAAGGACGAAAATTCGACCCGACATTTGTGGTTTCTATATGTGAAAATAAACCATAATGAAATCATTTCCCTAAAGTCGCCGTATCAGAAAGCTGATTGTGGGAATAAACCAGGAGGTTAAGAAAATATTAAAACCTAATTCCGAAACCAAGAAGAAAATTAAACACAACATATAAACATAAAATTTAGATTAATAATTTAATACAAACTGTTTTTTATAAAACGTATAAAGTTTAGAGCTTTAAAAACTTAAAGATTCTAAAATTTGAAAGTGTGACTGAGATGGAATCAAGAAGAGAATGAATTTCGGCAGGAAACTTCAAGGATTCGCTGCACGTTCGCATCTTTAACGCCATATGTTGACTTTTGCTACAATTTTCATGCTGGCCCACACTAGAAGTGGGGCACCACCAACTTTGGGGGAGAGGTATAGTGTAGTGGTGGGATCTGGGACATATCCTTTATCTTATATACGCTATTTTATGCCTGCACCATACCACGACATCTCCCCGTCCATCGATGTAGCTGTTGTTGTTGTTTCTCGCCTCTTTCGCCAATAGATTGTGCCACCACACTTTGGCATTTTATAACATAAACTTTCATTTGTTTTCTTCCATTTTTCGTTGTCTTTTTTATGCTACCCCAATACGAGTTGATTTCAAGGGTATATTTTTTTTAGCAAAATTTTAACTAACTATGAATCTAACGATCTTTTCAGTTGAATTGAAATCTAAAAATCAGATAACTTCCATTTGTATTCAACGTACTCTAAAATATTCCAGAGTATTTCATAAAATTTTTAAATCAAACGTATTACCGGGTATTAGATGGTCGAGGTCCTTTACCAATAAGATCTTATTCGTTTTTTTATTTCTTGTATTTTTTTGCAAACATTTTTGTTGGCCCCACCATCGTTGTTGTTAGTGCTTGTAATGCGCTCATGTAGTTGCCCCTCATTCTCTATATCCTTCCTCCTTTTTCAGCTGGGGCGCATATGTTAAGCCACGAATACATAGAAGAGAGTCTGATGTCTTGACATCTGTCTACCAGGCCGGGTCCACAACCATTCCCACCCCGCCACACAAGCCCACTCGGCGAAGCCACCCAGTTTTTCGGCTTTGACAATCGTCCAAAAATGGAGATTTGCATGCACATCAGCATTGGGCATACATTTATCTCGCCCGCCAGTTGTTGGCCCCTTAATGCTATGGATGCCAAATGGGAATGGGAAAGGCAACGATAACAAAAGTACGAGAAAATCATACTTAAAGGCTGTGAAATGAGAAAACTTAATTTTTGGATAAAGAGATTGATGTGTACATTTAAATTTGAAATTATACATATATTATATGTGGTTATGTGTACTCTATATTAGCAGTCAAGACACAAAGAGAATACAATTTTAATTCACAGCCTCAAACTACATACCACATAAAGGAGCAGACAGGAGGACACCTAAAATAGTATACTGATACAAAATCTTAAAGGAGAGTAGTATAATGAGAAGAACAAGAATGAAAGCTAACTTCACTACGGCGAAGTCTGTATACCCTTCCAGTTTGCATTTGAATTATTAAAAACCGATCCATGTTGGTCATGAAAATAAAAAATAACTGGAGACTAATAAAACATTTCCGGTCGTATTGATTGATTGGAGTAAGTGCAACAGTTTATTTGCATATTTTGCAGAATTTTATTGCACAACGGTAAACAGAAGTGAATTACTGCAAAAATATGCAAAATATTTAAATTGCCAAAATATCCCCATTGCGAGCACATAAATAAGAGTTCATAGATGTCAAGGGAGGCCGAGGGGATACTATAGATATCCAGTTGCAGAAGCCAAACAAATGTAAACTCGCTTTGTAGTTTATTGAAAATTTAATAAAGTGCAGCCCACAAAGGGATGATTGAGGGAAAAGGCAATGAGTGCGGAGAGGAGAAGAAATATCCAAATAAATATGCTATTGGCCTTTATTGCATTTCAATTTGCTATCAAAGCATCATCATCCTTAGACTCACCAATGGACATGCATTCATATTCGGAGTTATGTTTACTGCGTAAAGGACTCCCTCGGCAACACGGTATTTTGTGGTATTTAAATGGAATTTAAAAAGCATTTCTGTTCGGCATGGAGATCCAGAATTTGCTCAGGTATGCTGACACAAATCCTGCCAAAGGCAAGACTGCGACCTGCAGCTGCCTTCTGTCATCTGATTTCTTTGCTCTTTTTCGGATCAATAAAAGTGGCTGGAGGATACAGAATTTGTTTGAAATAGTAAGAATTTGTATGCATTTTTGGCCGAGTTTATCGAACAATAAAGAATATTTATAAGCGACTTAAGGAACCCATTTGCTAATTGATTTGGCCATGCTGGTATGTCTATCATGCGAGTTTAAAAGAAAAGAGAATAACAAGCTAAACAAACTGCCAACATCAAGCATAAACTATTGCAGACAATTGGAAGTTATTAAGGTTTGATTTCTGAGCAAAATTGGTACTAATGAAATGAATGAAAATAATGAAAGATCTTTAAGTCATATATTGATATACATATGTAGATTATATCAACCGACTATAACTAAGCTATCCACCCAGATATTCCATCAAATACCTATGATTTTCTACAGGCTACAGTATCAATCTCCAAAATAAACCTACAAAAAGGCATTTGTGCTTTAAAAATGAATTCAAAATTCCCAGAAAATTCAATCCTGCAGATAATTGCACCTTACAGAGTTCAGCAAGGGACCAAGATACGCAGACAGAATCAAAAAATATACATAGAACCCGGAACGAGGGCCCACTATGGCTTTCATTGTTGTTCCGAAGACAAAATCAAAATCCAACAATATGGCAATAAACGAATTTTCGTTATAACAATGCAGTTGACCTCTCCGTCGATCCTTGGCCACCAACCCATGCAAACTGTGTCCGACCGCATGCAATTTTGTTTGGATGCCGATACCCATGGCCAGGCCAATGGACCCTGGCCCTAATGGCCGATGGGGCCGGGACACGACAGCCACAGCCACAGCTGAAATTGCGGGTAAAAAGAGGGAGAGGCAGGGGGACCCAAAATGAGACTGAGGCATAGAGGGCGGTGCCCAAAAATGTCCCTAGGTGTTGGCCACATGGGAGCCGACTGAACGCATCTATTTGTATTTTGTTACAGGACAAGCTCTCAATGGGCATATCCCTTACTTTTCCGCCCAACGACGGGCCAAGGGAGGGGGTTAGGTTCCACACAGAACATCGGACAGAGACTTTTATTGAAAATTTGCTACGACAAAAATTCATAACTGCAGCAGAAATATGCACGGAACAAAAAATGAAATTATAATTTCTAATAATAACCAATAAAATAAATAATTATTAACCTTCTTCATATTTCAACTTATTGATTTTGCGCACTTACAAATACGTATACTTTTTTTTAGAATTTATAACATTAAAAAACAATGCACCTTGTTTTTTGTGCCGTGTAGCATTTAGGTTTTGCATTTTAAAATCAAAAATGGAAGGTCCCCAGACCTCCCCCAGAATATAGAGTTGGACTCGAACTCCGCTTTTGAAAACACAGAGAATTATTGAGTTTTTGCGAAATGCCAAGCAATACGATTGCGGTGCTAATTTGGGCTGCAATGCTTCAGTTTCAGTCTCTCCGACTATATAGTCCTCGTCTCCCATATCCGGCACTTGTTTGGTGGTGACGTTGCCCAGTCATTGAATCGCTTCGATTGCCGCCTGGGGAATCTAATCAATGGCCAGTTGGCCAAGTGGCCGGCCGGTGGCTCTTGAGAAATCAGTCAGTTTCAACATGTCGTCGTGGGTTGTCTCTACCACCGAGCTGCACGATTGCGGCGCGACTGGTGCATCCTCCTCTTATCCGCGGCGCCTGATCCTGCTGGTGTGGCAAAGCCTGGCGGAGAAGTGCCAAAAGTTCGGGAACCTTATGCGGCGCGAGACGAATAAACCGTTGCCCAAAGAGCTGCGCCGATCGCTGCGTCTCAACAAATCGGCGCGTCGGAAAGGCTACCACAGCTGTGAGAGCGAGGCAGATAAAAGGTATTATGAAAGTCTAGAATAAGTAAATTCAGAGAATACAGAGGGGCTAGATAAGCCCCATTTTTCCATTGTTATTGTTTACCTCAAGGTTCGCCTATGTACAAAAGCTAAAGTGGACCTCTATGTGCTAAGGCTTGGGGTATTTAGGAGATAAAGCAAAGCAAAGACGAATTTGTAAGAGAATATGGTGTAGAAACTTTATAGTTTGTTAATTTTCGAATTTCCTTTAATAAATTACCTTTTTTTAAAATAAAATAAATACTCTTACATCTTTTTAAGTAAGGGTCAACACTGCGTATGAGTAATAACATTATGTTTTAAAATATTAAAATCTATTTATTCTTAATCTGAAATCAAGTACTACCGAAAGTTAATTCCATTATTTGTCAATTTCAGACTAATGAAAGAGCGTTTAAATGAGCCCGCCAATATATCCATTCGCATTGGACCTGCCTACGACTACAGACCCTCGAACTTCTGACCGATCGGCGGATATATAGAAGGATATAAGGGGAAAATCGAATTTAAGAAATCTAGCATTATCTGTAATGTTAAACGCTCGCTGTTAGTGTTAAGTGTCTGTTGTAAATTCTTTTATTAAAAGCACAAAGTTTACATATTTTACAAGCATGTCGCAAGCTATGCCACAGCTGATGAAATCTGAGAGCTTTCATTGACAGTCATAGCTTTATTTTCTCTTCGGTCAACTTATAATAAACTTGCTCTCTTTAGCTTTTAGTCGACAGCCGGTACTCTTCGCTACGCCCACACAAAAGTTTATTGCCCCGCTCACAACAAGTGGACGTGTCTGTATACCCTACTAATTCGAGTGCATGAGTATTTTGAAAATATTTTGTATGAAATGAAAAACATGCTCTTATCCTTATATAAAATTATTTATTTTTCATATGCATTAACGAAGGTACATTTATTTATCTTAAAGTAAAATTTTATTATATTTTGAATGTTTAAGTTCTCGGCGATTTCTCTTCATTTAAAGTGTATTTAGGAAGCAACTTTTTCTGAGAGTTTTAATAAGTATATTTGTTGTTTAGTAAGAAAAAAGTAATTCGATGGCTCAATTGCTTATTTATGATCTTATTCTATTTTTCCCAAAGTTCACTTAGGTCTGTACATGAACGCTTTGTAAAAAGAGATTTATATAAAAACATGTAAATAATAAAATTAATAACTGATAGAGCATTTAGGTATTTGCGTGACCCTACTAGTAACTCAAACTTCTGGCTTTTCCTTTCTGCAGCCACCAATACTAATTCGAGCCGTCTGTCACTCTCACTCTCTGCGGAACACTCTCTCTTTGGCTCTTACTCAGTTGTCTTCTACGTCACGGAAAGCGTTATCTCCTCGGTGTTTTTTGTGTGGCGGCCGCTTAGTGTGAAAAACGTGTTCGACGCGGAAATGGCATTGATAGTGAAATTTTAACCGAATTTTACGGGAGCGTGTTGTTCATTATTCGGCCAGCAATCAAACCTGTTACGGACATTCTAAAAAAAAATTCGATCCGGAGCAAAGTGAACTTTGATTAGAGATACGGTACCTTTTTGACCTGCCTTTAATTAGTTAATTTTCACCGCCACAGCCACGGCAATAAATACAATTAACATAAACCACGCAATCAGTTCACAATGAAGCTAATTTCAACATTTGTTTATTTACTGGTCGCCTTCTACAAGTTCTTCAAGAAATTCTTGTAAGTAGCTAAATTATCTAATAATATTAAGGGAGTGCCTTTTTTGTCTGGGTGTGCCGTATCCTTTGTCCTTTTTTTGCCTTTCATTTTACAAAAACAACAAATCTTTGAGCTTATTGATAAAACAACAACGGAGACAGGTCGCATTTCGTTGTTTGGCGCTGCTTTTCGTAAAGAAAATTTCCTTTGTTTAGTTTTTCCGTCTTGGTCTTCTGTTTTTCTTTTCCTTAATCTTTCTTCTTTTCTTTTTGTTTATTTGGTTTGTGTTTGGACTTGCAGTTTATTACACAAAAATACAAATTTGCTCCAAACCGCCGACGAGTGCGAGCGAGAGAGGAGAAAAAAGCCCAACCCGCTCATTGTGTGCTCTTTCCTTCTCCTTTTGTCAGTATTTCCCTCTCTCATCGCTCTCTCTTTCACTGCCCACCCTCTTTCTCTTCCCCCTGTTGACGCCATCGCATGTTATTGTTTGGGTTTGAGGCCGCTTGGAAATTGGCTGTGCTTTCTTTTTGTTCCATATGGGGAAATTGGGGTCTTTTGCATGTAATTTACTCAAGGGCCTGTGTGTTTGCTTGTGTGGGTGCGAGGGTGTGTGCCTGTTTGTGGGCTGGTGACAACAGAAATGGTTTTTTAATTACTATAACTGTTCTTTGTGTATCCGACCTCTGAGGGCGTTGTGTACATTATTCTCCACAATCACAAAAGATCTGTTCTGATTAAAGTGAAAAGCTCTTGTCGGCAAGACCGTAATTTAATCACAAATAACAGGAATTTTAAATGATTCCACTTCTCGGTAATAATGATAACGAACGGAATATAATCATGCTATAGTGGTGAATGGAAATGAATGGAAATTTAGCTGTCTGTCAGAAATGGCCGTTGGTCCTGTTTATGAGTTATAAACAGGAATGGCTTCTGAAGAGGCAGACCAATTATATTACTTCCTCTTCCAGATCCGTAAACTAGAAATTAAAGTGGAATATAACAGATCCTTTTGGCTTTAAGATTAACCCACTAAGCAAATTTAAAACCCATAGAATAAGTATTGTGTTCATGGCAAGGTTCAAGTTTCTCTTTAGAAAGCAGCCTTTACGAGGCCCCAAAAAGCAGGCAATATTTTCAGATATGCAAATTCGAAAAGGACTTCAGCTAATGCATAACTATAAGAAAGTAGCTGTGCGTTGCCTTACTGGTTTTAATATAAATTATTATAATCTTAAAATGTTGACCCCAGACCTATGTAGAATTTATGTGTTAAGTTATAGCAATATCGTCCTTAATTGTTAAAAATTACAATACTAATAAAAAGTATAAGTAAACCCCTCAAAATATTAAATTTCAAAATTACTACGAAATACTAAATAAATAATCAACATACTAAAATCGTATAGCGGCGGTCGCTTTCACACCATGCCTTAGGACTACAGTCTAAAATCGTTCATGATTGATTGCCTACCTACCCAAAGTTGATTAAATTCCTGACACTACCGGAATAACTCAGTTGTAGAGTCTATATTCACAAAGTCACCAAATCGCATGTAATCCATTTACGCCAATTCTAAACTTATTATACTTCAATGGACTTTTCTAAAAAATCCCACTGTTATAAGAATGTGTACAGCCGGGAATTTAAAAACAGTTCAAATTCCAAAATTAACAAAAGTGAATTGTTGTCTATTCATTTGAACATATATGTGTTCTTGTACACACTTCGAGTAAAAGGCACGCGTATGCCGTTTTCATTGCCAATTTGATAAGGTCCCAAAAAGAAGTCTGGCAGACGTGAACACATGACATTCAGTTTATTCATATATGTACATAGATTGCTCATTAGAACTATGTACATATTTAATATACGTAGAAGATAAACGAAGAGCGAACTTTATACCGAAGCACTTAAACAAGGCCGCGGTTGGTCCACTCGAAATCCTTATCTAATCTGAATGGCTAGACCACTGGCTGCGAGTAATAAAAATACTATATGTCATGAAACTAAATAGTTATATTACCCACCTCCTAATCGCCGGCAGTCGCACTCACCAGTGACCTTGACAGGCCAACTGGGAGCGGGATTCGCGAGAACTACGCAAATGCAACCGCCACAAACTAATTGAAACCAATTAGATCCAGGCGACGTCACTTTTTTCTGCATTCTTCGTTCTTATCAAGGCGCAGTAAATCAAATCCCCATTTGAACGTTTTACAACTAACCCGTGCGTAGGAATTATGCTGGGAGAAACATTTTCAAGTGGTGCCGGCCAATGGCTCTTGGTCCCCACAATAAGTGCTCCCGATAAGATATATACACACCTCAAGCCAGACACCAAACCAGACACGATCCCATGTCATTGGCATTGTTATCAGTGCCCATTTACAAGTTGTTCCCGGTTGACCCACTCAGGCCCCACAAAGTGTGTGGGCATATCAAGTGAGTCATTTGATTGACGACTTCGAGTCTTTGTTTGGGCGAAAGTGATTGAGAACCGCCTTTGAGTAGTGGCAAAGATAAGGCCTATATAAAAAGCTTTGGCATTGAATAGCAATTTGGAAAGTAGATTAATAATTGAAGGGTTAAGTTATTAAAGACTACATTTTCTATAGCTTACATACTTGATTTTTTATTTCATTCATTCATTCATTCAATCTGGAGGACATGGTTAAATCGATTCTCCTGGGAATACATATCCGGAATATACATAGAATTTGGGTTCGGAGATTCCTCCTGCACACATTCTCGATTGGCACAATGTTATAGTATCCTGTGATGCCCTATGATACCTAAAACAAAGTAGACACACTCTAAGAAAATATATAAAGTAAAAACCTCAGTGGAACTTAATTTAAGAGAATTCCGTTAAAGGTGTCGAACTGTTGATCACAATGTACAAGCTAGTGCTAAGCCAATCAAAAAAGACCCCAAAATCCCAATATAAAACCAAAACTCGCGTATTTACGGTGGTGTTACAGACCCTGAGAGAGCGTGAGCCATTGAACTTATTACGATAATGAGGTGGCGATCGTGAGAGCGAGAGAGTTTCTCCCTCATCGATTGTGCAACTGTGCCTCCGGCAGACAGAGAAGCGGCGA
Organism: Drosophila bocki; assembly: GCA_008042715.1. Lineage (NCBI taxonomy): Eukaryota > Metazoa > Arthropoda > Insecta > Diptera > Drosophilidae > Drosophila > Drosophila bocki. Next base: position 4,950 of record VNJY01005033.1, on the reverse strand, counting down.
CCAAGCGGGATCTGGGAAAGAATGGGGGCCGGGGTCTCTTGGCGTTATCCTTATCAGCTGCTGGTGAGAGCGAAAAACGGAGAGCGTAGGTATAAATGGCGCAAAGCACGTACCACCAAGTTTAGTTCTTTGCAGCTCGCCGAAGCATTTGAATCGTTTTGAACTCGCGCGCTCGCCATCCCCACCAGATCCCACCTCGATCCGGGACAGGCCTCTGCGAGCAGTTTGGATACTCTTTACCATTGTGATCGGTACCTAACCATGTGTGGTAGTGCCTAGTGCCGGCTGCAAAATGGTGAGTCCACCACCTAGATCCATTTGCCCCACTGAACCACTTGCAAAATGCGACACAAACCTTTCGGGGGCCAAAGAACGGGGCGAAGTTCTAGCATTTTCGTGTCCAGATGGAATCAGCTTCTGCCGGAGTGGAACCAGTTATTTCCAAGCCAAGCCGACGCGATATTCCCCATATGTAGTGCGCGTATGTGTCCCAATCTGTCGCTAGGCAGTTGTATAACAAAAAATAATCGCAGAGCTCTAGCAAAGCGTTTAATATATGTCAATACCCTGTACTGGGCCAGATAGAGCCCTAAGGAAAACGGATATATTCTAGCTTCGGGGGTGTTAGAGGATAACGCTTGACAGTTTTGGTTTCGACTACTTTCTATAAAGTTTCTTCGAACACATAATATATGTATATGTTAAAATATTCTAAATCACAGGATTTTTAGCTAAGACTAATATTAGTTTGTTTTACGAATGCTAAGACTAATATTATTTATGCAATTGATTTTACTTAAAACTAATAGGAAAACCCTCCCGTTATATGATCGATCTATTTCAATTCGTAGAATCAGTTAAATAACCCTTAAGTACCAGATGTGCCTTATGCAGGTCATCTGATAGTCGAGCATCCCAAATGGTCAAATGTTAAGTCTCCTGATAAGCTTATCAAATCGCAGGCGTCTCTCCCTTTCTTTTTCGTTTATTTTTTTTTTTTCAAACTAATCTATATCAGATGCTCGATCGATGCCCCATCAGCCAGAGAGAGCAGGTGTCCACCAGCTATAGCTGAATCGCCAATAATGTTACAAAGTATACTTTAATATATATATTCGAATGTATGCCTTTTATCTCTCCCACGAGGGTTACGCCTGTCATAAATTGAGCGGACCTGTTGCCAAGTTCATGTGGCATTCGTAGGAGGCTCTCCTCAGAGCACCACACTCACGTACATATAGCCATATAAATATAACTCAATGTCGGCCGCTGCTCTTGTTGATTCCGCTCGACTTTCCGCAGTGCATTGCCAAAAAAAAAAAGAATAGAATAGTGACCCGTAGACGCGTTTGTATAGAAGTCACACCCGCGGAAGGGGAAGTAAATATTATTTTCAATTAGTGGCATATCGAAAATTGATTCTGGTATGTACGTACACATATAAATAAACATTGAAGTAGATCAAGTTCAATACCAGCTGAGCAAAGAGCAAGAGAGCCTATTAGTAAGGGTATATAGGTTAAACAAGTTAAAAGAAATCTATTTAGTATAAGTTAATATTTATTTAATATGTTTTTTGTAGATTGTTTGCTGAAAATGGTCTTGTATTTTTAATAATCACAATATTAAATGTAGTCAAATGTGAATATACGCAACATGATTTTAAAGTTAGTTTCCATCAAGTAAATCATATGTAAAAACATGAAACGCTTGCCTACTTTTAGGCAACAGCTAAAAACAATAAATTAACTTAAAAGGAAGATTTTTTTTATATTATAAAGCACTAAGAATCGTCTCATGTTCTCAATCTATATAGATAAATACGAAAATTAACAAATTAAAGGTTAGCTCAATTAGCGCTTTAATTTAATTAACTTTTATTAAATAGTTTTCATGCTAACTTTCAATCATTCATCTTCCCGGTTTGCGGAAATAAACAAAAGTCGGTAGGAGGTTCATTCAATTCGTTTTTATTTTATTAGCCAAATGAAGTGCAATCAATTTGTTCTTGAATTAATGCAAATCATGAAAGTGCATAATAATTTATTAGCTACAAATTAGCATTGGTTGTATTTCTTTCCCCGCACTCTGTGTTGATTCCATTTTGGAGAGGAACAAACTGAGGCGTAAAATTAATTATGTCTATGCGAATGCCAAGTGACAGGCGGCTGACATACTGTGTAATTAATCAATCGTGGCTGATTGGAAATTGTTCTTTATTTATCTGTAATTGCTTGTTTGCGGAATACGGAATTCCTTTGGCATTCTTTGGCACACTCCACATCCGAAGAGTTTGAGGTTCTCAAACATTTTGTAAAATTATATAAATTTGACTAATTAACAGGAAGAACTTCCTTACTAAATTTATATTATATGTAAACATCGTTTCTGAAATATTTGCAATTATTTCAGTCATGTTTTAACCTTACAACAGCTGCAAGTTCAACTTAAATCGTGTTTGTTTGTTACGCTTTCGAAATAATAACAACTCGCACTGAGTTCTGATTCATCGGGTCAAGTTTAAAGTCAGTTTGTGACGATGAAAGTATAGCAGTAGTAGGTAGTATAAGTTACAGCCTCTATTTCGCTTATAATAAATTTGACATTTTGGAAAGTAATCAAACAAAATGTGGTTTGCCTCTACCCGAGCGTTTGAATCAAAACAAGCGAGAGAAGCAGGCGAGAGCAACGGTTTTAATTTTTGTATATTTCACTAGTCCACAAAGGAAGCATTATGTTTTCGAATAAATATTATATACCAAGCTGAAATCTTTTCAGAATCTGAAAAAAACGTACCATATATTATATTTTCGTATGATAAAAGAAATGTAAAGCAACCTACATATATATAAATTGATTTATTTTTAAGTCAAAAAAGTTAAGTTCAAGTAATAAATTATAAATTAACAAAGTATATCTACGATCTGCACATAAAGTACATAATGCTTAGGCTTAAATAAATCTTATAACTACAAGAATATTTCTTTCAAAAGATCTCAGAAAATTAGTATTAAAATTTTTCTTTATCATACGAAGATTTTTCGTGTAAACCTGTGTTACCTATGACTATGAACAGCGGCAATCTGTCTGCTCGCTTAATGAAAAATGAGAGCGCCGCGGATCAGGGAACTGAGCGGCAGCTGGCACTTGATTGCCTCGATCTCGGCTAGAGTCAGCCAGAAGATATAAATAAGGAAAAGCAACGCACGCGCGTATTAATTGTTGGCTGTTCTAAACGGTCGCAAGTGCGCTCGAGTAATAATTGCTAGAAAATTACGCATACGCCGCGTGGTCAATGAACAGTGCTAGTGCTAGCTTTCGAAATAGAAATAAATGTCAAGTGAAATGGATAAAAAGAGCGGCATACAGGAAAACTATGGCCATCGTCGCCAGCCAGCCCTGGGCAAGGCCATGCCAGTAACATCCCTCCTGCTGAATCTACAGCTGGACCATACTAATCCAGCGGATTACAGGCGAAGTGATGGTGGCGCAGAGGTACTCCTAGAAGAGGATGAGAACCCACCGAAATTTTTTAGGGTTACCGATGAGCCACCCTCGCCCAATGGCGGGGATTCCCCGCCACCCAATCACTACTTGGACAACCAACAACTGGCCGGGAGCTTACAGACAATGGATATCCCCTGCCGGAATTGCCTGCAATTGGGTCCGGATCACTTGACCGAAAGCGGCTCGGCCATCAACGAGATGTGCCAGCGCTTGTGTGGTCCACAATGCAGACAACCTCAAGGCCTTACGCTCGCTGGATCTCGCCAGGATTTCCTCAGGCAGTATGAGATCGCGGAAGCTGTGGCCAAGACCTCGGCCATGACCTCCACCGTTCAGATGAAGCAGCGTCTGGCTGCGCGAAAACTGGAAATCGAGAAGGAAATGGATGTGGATGTGGATGTTAATGGAGGCGTGGCTAGCGCCCATATAAATATCAATCTCGACCAGAGTTCCGCTGCAACTGGAGACAAGGTGCCGCCTGTGATCGTTGAGTTTGAGCCGCCCCGCGACCTGCTCTTGTATCTGGTGAGGTAAGAGACTGGTATATTGCGTAGTACCTGAAATCTGGCACATAAGCCGGTCGACTGCCTGTCGTGCTTATAAATCAAGTTCATGGCTGGCAGCGTGTCAAGTGTTCTTAGGCGAAACCTCAAAGCCTCAAAGCCATTTAGCGGCAATCAAGTAAAACAACGACGTGCTCTCTGAAAGCGACAAAAACTAACCTTGCACAATTTTCGCGAAAGTGATCATGGCAAAATGTGCAGGGTTGTCGCTATAGTTTCGCCTCAGTGAAAGGAGAAATAGAAATGAATGTCGAAAATGTCATAAAACAGTATTTCAGAAGATGAACATTTAAAACTAAAATGATCAAATGGTAAAGGAAATCCAAATTGTGCGCATAGTAAAAGATATTATTTTGTGTGTCTTCAGTTTTTTTTTAAAGAAAACCAATTTATTTGATAAGAAGATATACATTTCATATATATTAGTTTTACAAAAACAAATTGTAAAACTATTTTAATGTTTTAAAAATTATTAAACAGTTTTCGATATTTAAATATATTTAAATTTAAAATTACAGGTAATATGAGGGATAATACAGCCTAAAAATTTTCACCTTTCTGAATAACATAATCTGAAGGTTTGCAGAGGTTTGATTAAGGGGGGACATCTGAGTAACTTTTTTTAAAAATCGAAACATTTTTTTTTTGCTTAAAAAATTCTTTAGGGTCTTAAAAATAACATACCAAAAGAAAGAGTCCGGCAAATGTGTCTAAGTGTCGAAATTTTCCATTCTGCGGCGATGCCTCTCATGTAAATATATACGATTTTAAAACTTTAAACGCGTTTTTCTCAAAACCACTTTTTTTGAGTTGGCCGGAAACCTAACTCGAACAAATCTTAACCAATCGATCTGAAATTTTGACAGTATATTCCAAATAC
>VNJY01005032.1:0-32600 GCA_008042715.1 Drosophila bocki | reverse complement strand
AAAACTTTTGTTGTCAAATCTGAGGTGGGGTCAGAAATAAATTTTTTATAAAATAACTACCTGCCAGAATGATCTTGTGGTGGTGTGGAATAAACATCAATAGACCACTGAGTAAACTATTTTTTTCCTTTTGTAAATAAGATCTGATTTCATATAAAAAAAGCCATTTACTTTTCATTCCGGCCAGAAAAAGGTGCCCGTTTTTCAAATCGAACAAATCTTTCGATTTCGATTACCGGAGCACCAATTTCTCGTTTTCAAAAACGAAAACGAAAAATTCTTGCCGTTTTCGATTACCGGAGCAGGCCTGAATATAGTGGTTATGGTTTAGGCAGATATTACTGGTTTCTAAAGCCTGTTGAGCAGCTGAAATTGGTTTGATTTGATTTATTTATTTATTAGAAATTATTTTATTAAACATAAATTGAACTTGGGCATGTTTAAATTAGTTTTTTATCAAGAAAATTGTACTTTAAATAGGATATTCTTAATTTTTAATTGCTTAGCAAAATTAAACTCACAGGTTTTGTATATTTTTTTATATATATATTTTTTTTAAATTTTTGTTTTCTTTTTTTTAATATTTTAAAATATTTTTATTTGTAATTTAAACTTAAAATTTAAATCTGTAAAAGTAAATTTTTTAGTAAATATAATTTTTTTTGAGATCTTCAAACACCATTTTCTAACTCTAAAAAAGATTTCATTTTATAATATAAATTTTACAAAAATGTAAACTAAGTAATAGTTGGAAATCCACATATTTTAAGCTTCTTGATTACCTAATTTTTATTAAATTTCAAATAATAAAAAATAATAATAACCCACTTGGGTTTCATCAACTAAGAACTTGAAGCACATCTTCTCCTAATATTTCCCCTATCAATTAATTAATTTAAAGCATGTCCTTTGCCTCCTTTTTGTGTGTGTGTCAAAATTGTTTACATAATTTGTAAGACATGAATATTAATTATTATTTGCTGGAGAAAGCCTAATTATTTCATTTCCGACTCCATAAAATGTAACTCCATAGAATGTATCTCCATAAATGTATCTTCATCAAATGTATCTCCTTTGGTGCTGGTGCTCCTCCTCCTCCTCAGCTGGGGGAATGTGTAAACCAATTAAATTGTGTTTATTGGTGGCCATCTCATGCATATGCCATTGTATATCCTGAATAATTTACTCTCCCCTCGAATCATCGGAGGCGATGACACAACAGTTACACAGTTACGATTCCTTTGGCAATTTCGACTCCTTTGATAATTGCTCTTGATATCATTGTAACACCATATACCATATATCTATGCATACAAATGGCAAAATATTTATGAAAAATAATTTAAACAACACACAAAAACTGTAAAATATGGCAGTTTCTGTGTTGTGTCTGCATTGAAAACGAATTTATAATCCCACAAACCGAACTGCAAAATATGTACTTGTAATGGGGCAAAAAAAGAAAAAATACAGTGGGGTATTCCCGTTTCATTGAGAGAGTTGTATAAAATGTTTTTCATTAAAAATGTTTTCCATTTGAATTTTGCAAATACCTTTTTATAGTTTTCTTTTTTTTTTTCTACCAGTTTCTTTTGTTTATTTTTATTTTATTATTATTTTAGAGGGCATCAAATATTCGTGTTTTGTGTGATCCCTTAATATTATTCCCCACTTTTTTTGACTTTGTTTTGTTTCATTTCGAATCGAACTACACTACATTCCCCCCTTTGAGCTTCTCGGTTTCAGTTTTGTGTTCGATTTGCGGGGGCAAATTAAATAAAAATGTAAATAAAATTGCAAATAAAAATGCAAATAAAAATATAAATAAAAATGCAAATAAAAATGTAAATAAAAATATAGCAAAAAGCATATAATAAAAAAATTCGGGAAATGTATGTTTTAATATTTTTTACACAAAATGAAATAATATGTGAAATGTTTTTATTTATTAAAGCTGCAATTTATTGTGTGTGGTGCCCTCTGCCATATTGTTGTAGTTCCTGCTCGACTTCCACCACCTGGTGGAGCTGGAGCCCTCCTCCTACTTGATCCAAAACTGAAACCAGAAAAGCAAAAAATAAAGGATAGTAGAGGGGGTTTTTCCCCCCACTTTACAGAAATGGGAAATAAAATGCAAGTGCAATCGATCTCGGGGATATATATACGAAAGGGAGGAGGGGTTCGCATTTTCCATTCGGCTTTTGTTTTTCTTCTTTTTGTCCTGCCATAAATCAAACATTTTCATCTTTAAGCCCTTCGATTTATGCCAGATCCGTACGAAATGGTTCGAGGGGGTGCGAAGCTTTTAAGTAAATCCGGTTAATGTTCGATTCGGCAACGGTTTTATCGTGCGTTTATTGTGGATTTTTTTTTTTACGGAAAAACCACTGATCTTGCTTATTATTAAATCAGAATTTTCAAATGCCCAGCATTGGCCTTTTCTCTCTCTTTCTCTTTGTGTGTGGCTAGTAGCATCCATTGACCATAATTAAATTCCTCAAAGGCTATGCCCCCATAGCATTGACAACATGAACTAAACTCTGTCTTGGCTTTTTCCCTTTATTGCAGATGCCAATCCGCAGCCGCAGCAGCAGCTGGTTCCTTCGCAGCAACAGCAGCAGCATCAACAGCCGCCACCGTCACCGCAGCAACAGCAGCAGCAACTTCAGGCACCACGATTCACCACGCATCCATCGTCATCGGGGTCGATTGTTAGCGAGGGCAGCACCAAGATATTACAGTGTCATGCGTTGGGTAAGTCCAAGAATATGTTGCTAAAAACAGTATTTAAAGGGTGGGATATGAGGTTCTAAGGAGTAACTAAAAGATAGACAAATCAAAACTGAAAAATATTTAAGGAATTTTTAAAAAAGAAATGAAATTTAAACATATAAATATATTTCACTTGATCATTTTTGTCCTATATATCCTACATCTATATCTATTAGGTATATTAATATATCATTAGGAAGAGTTCGATATGATAAATTAATAAAAAATTGCGCTTAATATCATATGGAATATATGGTAAACTTTAATATATTGATATTTTTAATATCCTAAAATAACACATTTAACGTTAAACTTAGGAAATTTAAGAAAAATATTTGTGAATTTTTTTAAACTTATTTGTTTCCTTTTACGAAATATCGACAATAACTCGATAAACAGATTTAATTTAAAACTATATTTTGATTTAAAATCGATAACATCAGGCTCATACTAAATACAGCAAAAATTATACATTTTAAAACAAAATTCCTTTAATTTTACAAAATAAGCCAAACCACTAAACAATTTCCATAACTGAAAACCAAAATAATCTATAAAAACAACATTATTTACTTGAGAATAACAAGTCACAACCGAAAGTACCAACTTATCTTAAAAATCAGCCAATAAAGTGTTTACAAAATGCACTGCTAAACGCTAAAAACGAATCAAATGCGATGGTTGCAAGGATAATAATCCGCCATAAACACATTTTATTGTGTGACCACAAGGAGCGGTGTGACAACATAATGCCCACCAGGGTGGGTGGGCCAGCCCGGAGGAGCCCTCCTAATGCCCCGGTGAGGGTTCTAAACGCAACACTTGTCCCTCAAAGCGTCTGACAGCTAAGCTGAAAGCGTGTCCTGCGGGATCCTGCGAGGAGGATGAGGAGAGTGAGGAGAGGCGTGTGTAAAATGAAACCATAAACGAAAACACTTTTTTCCCCCCCGCTTTTGAAAGATAATGAAGTAGAAAAACAATAACTTTTATGAGGTTTCCCTTGGCCGAGACCGAGGCCGAGGCCGTCTTTCTTGTACTTTTCCGAATCTCCTCCCATATACCACCAATCCCAGGACGCGTCCGCCGCGTAATCCTTTGAGCGCTTTAGGGCGTGTGCCGTCCAGTCCGGGACGTGAGTCTCCCGGGTTCCAGGTGGCCCCCAAAGTTCCAGGTACACGTAATATTTTTCCTCCTGGCGGCGCTTTTTCTCGGCCTCTTCCTCGTCCTGTCCTGTCCTGCTTTTGACAGTTTCAAGTATCGGTTTCATATTGTTTTCGGTCATGTTTGGCCTGCCCACCCAAAAAAAAGCCAAGAGAATGAAATGTTATGAACTTCCTACGCTCTTCGTCCTTCGTCCTTTGGTTCTTCCTTCTAACTTCTGCTGTTTACAGCCTTTTTTGGGGTCTCTGTCTCAAAGTCCCGTGCTTTTGTGTTTTATGGCCGGTGGATTCGCAAAATTAGTCGTGAAAATGTCCCTGCCTTCGGGCATATATATATAAATATATATACCTCTGTATATATAGATATATATATTCATTGTTTGTTTAGCCTTAATTGGCAAATTACAGCTAAAGGGAATATTGGCGCTAGCTAAAAGTCAAATTCCGGTTACCCCTAATTTAATGACTGGAATCAGGTTAAATGGTGATCTAAGCAATCGACCTTTGAGCTGTGTCCCAGATTAATGGATGTATTAGCCAAATTTGGGCTTTGGATTTTCAAAATGTTATTTTCTATAAAATAAATAAGGGTATTAAAGAAGATGTCAAGGAGTTTAAGCAATTTTGTTTTTAAAGAAGAGTTAAAATGTTAAGAAAATAGGTTTAAAAAATTACCTAGAAACTTATTTAAAAGAAATATTATTTGTTTGCAAAATCTACGATATTTATCAGATTTTCATTTCTGCAAAATCATAATTATTAAAAAAATATTTTTTTTTTTTTAAATAATATTTTTAATAATAATTTGTAAATAAATATTATATATTTTTAAAATAATTAATAAATAAATATATAATTTTTAAATAATTATTAACAAAAATATTATATATTTTTAAAATAATTAATTAAATAATATTATATGTTTCTAAATAATTAATAAATAAATATATATTTTTTAACTAATAATTATTACCTTCTAACAAATAAATATAAATCGTAGATTTTATATTTTTTTCCCAAAAAAAGGAACCCCCAGAATCCAAGTGATTGTGGGCGATTTCCGACATAATCGCTGATGGTTTTCTGGCCTTTTGAGAGGCACCACCTTCCCAAAAAAAAAAAAAAAATAAAATTCCTCAGGTTGTCGCTTGAATTTTGATGCACATTTGAGTAGCAAAAACACACATGCACAAAACACACGAGCGGGCAGGTTGTGTGCGCATTTATGGGGATCTATGCAACGGCACCCGAGAGCCATGCACTTTGCATAAGCTGCAAGCGGGGAACCCCAAAAAAAAAGACAGAGAGAGAGAGAGAGAGATGGAAATACAGCGAAAAAAAAACAAGAGGAAAAATTGCATAGCAAAAAAAAAACTCTAGGGAGTGTTTTTTTAGCTACGGGTAACCGAAGTTTGTATACCCTTGCAATGTGTAATTTGAAATTACATCAAGGGTCAATATAAATGTGTATTATATAAAATATATTTTTAATTTTATCAGTAAATATAAATGTGGTATTAACTTTATTAATTTAATCAATAAATATAAATTTGGTATATTTTTACCTTTCAAGGTATTATATTTTCATTTAGATGCTTGCAATGCATTTAAAACGCCATTTCCGACCCTATAAAGCCTATATATTCTTGATCAGCATAAATATATTTTGAAGAAAAAAAATGTACTAAATTTTATTCAAAATTTTTTAAGGCGTTTAATCAATAAAATAGTCAAAATACAAAAAAAAAAAAACAAATTAAATGTTCTAAATTGTTATACTTTATATTACGATTTGTTAAGCTAATAAAAACTAGCATAAAACAGCTTTCCAAATTGAATTTAAAGCATTTTTTGACTAAATTATGATATTTTTAAATGGGTTCCATATAAAAAAAAAATTAAGCTAATTATTATAAAATATATAAAATTAAATATATATAAAATTAAAAAACTCATTATATAATTTAAAATAATATTATAGCTGGTTAAAGATCTTTTCGACCCATTAAACTATATTTATTCATCATCATCATCGACAGACGAATCGATTTAGTCATGACTGAAGAAAAATTGAGGTTTACAATTTTTTTTTCAAAATTTTAAAATGATTAAAAATTGATAAACATTTTAATTTAAAAAATTTTTATTTAAAAAAAAATGTATACAAATTTTAATTTTTAAAAATTTTTAAATGAAACATTTAGATTTATTACCTTTTTTTAAAAAAAAATTTTAATTTAAAAAATTTTTATTTAAAAAAAAATGTATACAAATTTTAATTTTTTAAAATTTTAAATGAACCATTTAGATTTATTACCTTTTTAAAAAAAAACTTGGAATAGCTTACCACATTAAAGTAGCTTAGTTTTAAGCTCGTTGTACTTCACTCGTCCTTCAACTTTCAACTCGACGTCTTCCTGAGAGTATTTGCTCGTCTTCTATACTCGTTTTAAGAAACTTTTACTATTTTTTATTTTTCTGTTGTTAGGATTATCTATTATAATTAATATTAACCAATAATGTACACCCTAAACTTCTAACTAAAATTTGAATACCCTAACAAAGGTGTAGAAAAAGGGAAAATAGCGAGTGTGTGGAGAAAAGGAACGAAAATAAAAACAAATGCAAATCTCTTTAGCTGCTCTTTGGTGTTTGTTGTTGTTGTTGTTGCTGCCACACACACACACATGCCACAACAAGCGACAACGATGGCGTTCGCGCTTTCAGTCACTTTGGCGGTTTTAGCTGTCATCACTTGCACATATATCCATCCTCTCCTCCAACCACTTGAAGTTGCAGTAGTTCCTGCCACTGGAAAGACGGTGGTAGAGATGCTCCTCCTTCCCCAAGCAAGTTTTCCTCTCACATACTACTTTTTTTTAGTGTTTTGGTAGCGATTTTTCTTCTTGGTTTTTCCCCCTTTTGGTTTTTTTTTTTGTGTTTGCCTAGTGTTTTCCGTGGCCATGGAGAAGGGAACTCTCAAGTAAAACAAGTTCCCATCACTCTCTCCATCTCACTTTGGCCCTTGATGCTTACGTTTGTTCGCGTTTTGTGCCGCGACAATCATGAAAACACCAAGAGAATAGCCCTGGGAATGGCAGGGAGGTATGTAGGTTCCTTAAAGGTGGAAACTACTACGGGAATATCCTGTAAAATAATGGGAAGTTGGGTTTTTTAGAGTTTAATATTGGGAAAAGTACTCAAATTTGTAGATGAAAATGTATTCTTAAAGAAATTATTATCAGAGGAAGAAATTTATAAAAAATATGATAGGGTGTATAAAATCTAAGTTTTATGAAATTAAATATATAAATTAATATTCAAAATTTACAATATATTCAAAATTCATAATATATTGGAAATTCAGACAATATATATAAAATTTACAAAATATTCAAAACTCACAATATATTCAAAAATCACTATGTATTTAAAATTCAAAATATATTCAAAATTCAAAATAAATTAAAAATTCGCCATATATTCAATTTTTTTTTAAATATTTGCAAGGGTATTCAAACTTTGACTTTCTCAAGTTACCTTTTCTTTTGTTTTTAAGCCTTAAAAACAATTTTCAAAATAAATTTTGTGATTAAGAAGTTCTAAAAAAAAGGAAAGCCTTTCTTAAAGACCTCTATAAGTTCTGAAAAATAGTTTGAATCGTAAAATTGTAGAATAATAAGTTGTACCAGGACCGAAAGCAAACCCTATATTCTACCTTTATGGGGAATACCATCAGTACCATAAAAGCTAAGCAAAGTGTGTGTGTGGAATTGTTTCTGGCCAACAAAATGAAATGCGATGAGGCCGCATTAGAGAGTGAGAGAAAGAGGGAAAGGGAGAGTGGGGGGTACGAAGTGCAAGAAAGAGAAGGCAAATATGGGGCTTCTTCTTTTCTCCTTCTTCTTCTTTTTTTTTTTTTGTTTTTTTCTTTGCAAATGTAGCGCATTCAGTTGCAACAAAGACTGCTTTTTTATGGCAACAACAAAAGCCGTTTTCAGTGGCAATGTTGTGCAAGCCCAACATGTGTCGAACAAGGAGAAAAAAGGAAAAAAATAAAATATATATAAATATAATATATATGTATATAAACATGGCCAGAAGAAACCGAAGAAGAAAAGAGGCCAACAGTTTGTAGAGAGAGAGACTTGTGCGTGTTTAAAGTCTTTCTTCTACTTTTCTTCTACTTCTAGGCCTTTCTTCTTCTTTTTCAGCTTCTTTTTTCCTTAAAAAAATGTATAAAAAAAATAGTATGGGTGAAAAACACTAGAAAAGCAAGAAGTAAAAAAAAAAAAAATACAGAAGGTAAACTGCAAAAATTGCAAACTATTGTTTTTTGTTGCAGCCTTTTGTCGCAATGCTTTTTTGTCCCCCTCTCTCTCTCATTCTACTCTCTCCCTCACACTTTTGCTGCTGTTTAGCCTGTTGTTTACCCCAAGAAAGAGACAGAAACTGGGCTCAAGAAAGAGATAGAAAAGGAGTCTTGAAGCGATATGCCTATATGCAGCTCTCTCCTTGTGTCGTCATTTAGACTAAAGTGGATGGCTTTGCTTAATGTGTTGTGAAGAAAGAATACGATATATGTAAAGGCATCATCAGCAGCAGCAACAATAATAACAACAACAACAACAACAACGGCAGTTCTGGGAAAATATTCCTGAAATGGAGACCCAACAAATAAGGATTCCAGACAAAACAAGGATATTGTGTTTACTTAAAGATGAACATACGTTTTACAAGGAAAAATCAAGCAAGAACTGTTGACAGTTTATGAAAAAAATTGCCAGGCCAGGCAAAGGAAAAGCTTTACAAATGCAAATAGAGTTTTTCCAAGACAAATTTTTGGTAAAAAAAAAAAAAGAAAAAACTTGAACTCAAAGAAAAATATTCGAAATTTAAAAGGTTTTTTGATAATTAGAGAATTTCTGTGGGAGTACAAATTCCTTATCATAATTAACTGTTTTTTTTTTATTTTTTTATTTGAAGCAAGAAATCCAATTTTCCTCGGTGTCATTGTTGTTTTTCTTATTTTGCGGTATTTCGCCAAAAGGAAAGGCAGAGGAAAATTGTGTGTAAACAAAAGGCCAATGTATAAAAGTGAAATGTGCAGCTAAAAAGTGCAGCGCAGGCTACACAATGCTAAGAAAAAAGCCTTTCAGGCACTTTTAAAGTTTACTTCGTTTCACACAAAACTCACCTGAGACTAGAAAAAAATAGAGACAAAAATAACCTAAAGGAAAACCTAAAGAAATAAAAAAAAAAATAACCTAGAGAAGAAAAAAAGAAATACTAGAAGATTTTTCGTGTCTCGTTAGTTAGTTGTTGTTTTTCTTGTTCTTTTTTTTGGCCAGGTCTAAAGGCGTCAGCGCATTGCACTGTGCATAATTTAGCAAACATGTGCCAGAGTTGCCACAGAGCCACAACAACAAAAACAACAACAACAATAGAAGTGAAGGAACCAACTACTCTAAAGGCAAATTAAAATTGTGTAAGACAAGCTGTGGAAACACGTGTAAAATAACAAAAGAAAAACAACTCAATTTGGATGTATATATATGTATATATAAATAATACAAGATGTGCAAGAAGTAACACCAGAATTTAGTGCACAAGAAAAGACAAATGGCCTTAAATCATGATGAATAATAATGATTTGTACATACACTTGAGTGCCACAAAAAATATGGGGGAAAAAATGTAGTAGTACAACAGTTTTAGAAATTTAATATAAATAAATATTTTCAATAAATCCTTTAATATACAGTCTTTAAAAAATGTATTTGAATTTTGAAGCTGGAAATTTGGTTTTAAATATTAATAATAATATTAAGTATTATTATGATTAATATTAATACAGACAAATATTCAAAAATATTGTTATGATTAATATTCATTAATAATATTAAAACAATAATAATAATACAATAATGATAATAAATAAATTTAATAAACAAAAAAATAAATATAAAAATAAAATACAAAAATATATTCTAAAAAGCATATATATTTATGGAAATAAGCTTAAACTATCAACTTAGTCACATTTAAATACCAATATTTAAGTTTTTAAATATTAATAATATACATAAGTAAATAATATAAATATTAAAGATAATAATAAATAAACAAAATAAATATTACAAATAATAATAAATAAATAATATAAATAATAATAATAGTAAAAATATTAATAAATAAATAATATTAATATTAATATTAGTAATATTTATTAATAAATAATATAAAAATTTAAAAATAAAAATATTAATATTAACTATTGTAAAGAATAATATTAATAGAGCCATTTTCTTAAATTTTCCATAATAATTCAGGCTATATAATAATACTTATTGAATATATAGTTATATCTCCAAGCCTTCACTTAAAAACCACATTTAACTACAATTTTTAAAGACTTTAAAAATCACTATTCCAGTTCGAGAGAGTTAAAGAGAGCCAATTTTTGGGTCACCAATCGTGGCTTTGGCTCGTTTCCTTTGTCCGGATTTTAGAGCGACCTCTGAACTCGAATGAAATCCAACGGAAAACTGACTGACTGACTGGCTGACTAACTGACGGGACAAAGGATACGCACTATGTGTGTGTGTGTGTTTGCCTGAGCTTTTTTTTTTGTGGATTTTAGGCCCAGGCAGGAGCAGGATGAGCTGATCGGATATCTTTTGGGTCGAGAGTTGTGTCCAAGTTGACGGATTGGCAAATGGACTTTCGAACTTTTCCCAAATGTAAAGAGAGTACAGCGAGTTTGGCTTGACAAACATTCGAGGGCACATCGAGGGAGTTATGAATTCGCTGCCAGACTTTACCTACACTATATATATATTTGTATATATATCCTGCCCACATCCGACAGCTTCTAAATGCAATTGATTTCGCGTAGCTTTTGATGGGCTTTGCACTGGCCACAAATCAAACAATTTCCGTACGCGGGGATTCCTCTTGACTTTACACAGAGAGAGTGTGAGAGAGAGAGAGAGTGGGAGAAGGAGAGAGGCAGAGTTGTGTATACAAATGCAATTTGTTGCATTGCGTTTGCCTGTTTATTGAATTTATTTATATGCAGTTTGGCTTAGACACTGACTAGCTGATTGATTGATTGACTAACTGATTGACTGACTAGCTGGTTGGCTGATTGAGTGGCTTTTTCCGCCAAAGAAAAGCCAGCGGAAATATGGCAATGACTTGGAGTTGTGACTTTAGCATACTTTTAAGGGCTCCAGAAGTCAGGAATTTTCAAAGATTATAAATTGAAGAAGCTTTCAAAGAAGCAAGAGTTGGTAAGGCAATTTTTGACATTTTATTTAGTTTGATATTTCAATTTAAATCTAAAGAAAGTGTGTTTTTACTTAGAAAAGTAATTACTTAAGCATGCAAAATATACTTAAAACCTCTAGAAATATTTTTTTTTAATTTAAATTTTCTTAAAATTTAAATCTAATTACAAGAAATAATTGCTAGCTGAGAAAATTTGTTTCTTTTTTAATGAAATGTTATATGTGACTGCGTTTCCATTTGGGATTTCGGTTTACCAAAAAAAGTCTCTTTTTACTATCTGATTGACTTTCTTCCCAAGAGAAAATTTAAATTTGTGCTTTCCTTGGCTTCCCTTTGGGTCTTTTTTCTCTGCATTCTCCCCTCGTCTTATTTTTCTTATTTTTGGGCTTGGCCTTAAATTCTTCTTTTTTTTTTCCTTACGCTTTGTCCTGGGCTCTTTTTAGAGTGACAGGAGTGACTTTGTATGGCTTGGTCTTAAAGGATTTTTGTCAGTTTAGTTATTAAAAACTCATTACACACACAAATACACACACTAGCACATACGCTCGCTTAGTGGCACTTGCACATGTAGGCAAGCACTGAAAGAAAAAGGTTATAAAATGATATTAAATGGGAAATCAAAAAATTAAAATATTTTTTATAATTTTTGTATATTTTTTAAATATTTTTCTTTAATAAGTTTTCCGAAAATAGTAGAATAAATATTTATACATACAAAAAATATATAACAAAAATATATATGCATTAAAATTCCCAACGGCTTTTAGCTGCAAATTGCTAGTAATATAGTAGAGTAAACTAAACGTGGGATGGCTCTTTCCTTGAATATTTGTATTTTCTGTATAAAATCCTTGTTTTTTTTTATGCTTGAAAATTATTTACATAAAGAAATGACTTGGGAATTGTAGGAAATAATAATTATTATAATCTTAAGTTAATTTTTCATATAAAAAAAAATATATCAAAATAATAATACAAACTAAATTCTTTGATTTGAGCGATCTTTGATCTTTTTGGCAGTGTCTTTCTCGACTTAGGGTCCGTCTGGGACTATCTTCGGCTTTCCCCCTTTATCTCAGCTCTTCTCTCTCATCTTCTCTCCCTTTCACCCTCTTTTCTCCATCTTTTTCTCTGCTTATTGGGCTTTCGCTTCGATTTAGCGCTGACACATTTCGCTGGAGAATGTTTGTTTCTTCGCTTACTTTCTTTCTTTTATTTTTTTTTTTGCTCTCCTCCTTTGCTGTTGACTAACGGCACTCTGATGTGTGAGCTTGCTGGTGTCCTTGTGCCATGTGTGTGTGTGTGCTTGTGTCCATGTGTATTTGCCTTACAATTCCCCAAATTGTAATTTTATAGCAGCGTCATTGCCCAAAATGCTCAAATAGACTTTTGCCTTTTGGTCCTTTTTTCCTTTTCTTTTTTGTCCATCCTTGTGTGTGCTTTCTTATCCTTGGATATTTTCTTTTTTCTCTATTTCTTTTTCATTTTTTTTTTTTTTTTGGCCAACACTTGAGAAACTTTTGGCTGCTGCTGCTGGCCGCCTTCTCCCAGCTATTCTCAAGTTGATTCCATTTGATTCCTATTCTCGACTGGTAGTTTCCAGTTTCGCTACTAACTCGGTTCAATTCGATTTTGTCTGCAAACTGAATGAACTGAATTGCATTGCCATTGGCCACGTTTGGTCCTAGCTGCTACCCTGTAAGTGTGCCTTAGTGGGGAGAGTTTCTTTTAACAGAGAATCTGTGTTAGTTTGGTCAGAATTTTGAGTTATAATTCTACTAAGACAAAAGATATATTTTAAAGAAAGCGAGTTAATGGAACTTGGAATATATCCTAGACATTCTAAGCTTATTTTTAGGTTAAGCAATTCAAGATTCTCTTAAAAATTTGTTGAAAAAGTAAGCCTACCCTGGAAACAATTAACTTTAAAAGAAAATCTAATCCAAAGGCCAAGTTTCAAGGCCAAAAACGAGTACAGTTCCTGGAAAAGGATTCCAATTAAGTCCCCGTCTGGCATTATTATTTCTAGAAAGAGTACAGAGTATCGGTGGGCTACACCCAAGCCAACACCTTCAGCCCATCCGCCTTATCAACCTGCTCCTCCAGACCCTCCTTGAGCTCTTTGCAAAAGCGTTGATGGGACAGCCGATGGGTTTTTGGGTTGGGTTTTGGGTTTTTGGAAGAGACTGGGGGCCTGCCTTGATGACCGGATTTTGGGCCTCCGGCCATCTGTCTGCGTCTCGTCCGCCGTCCTGTGATGTGCACTCAATCCTGTTGCATCCTGGGCCAGTTAGGCGAACGGCATATTTTATTCAGACTTTCATTTAGTCCAACGGTTCCACCGCCCTGCTGCTCCCTCTCTCTCTCCTCCCGCAGGTCACATGTAATTTTTGTTTAGCCATTCCAATTGCAATTCCATTCCGCCAGGGGAGTTTCCCAAGCCCATATAAATCAACTTTAATTTAAATGCCTGGCCGACTGGCTGGCTCACTGGCTCACTGGCTGACTGCAATGAAATCGGAATGAGCTGTGGAGAGCTACCACTTTGGCTCCTGCCGAGAGAGAGAGAGGTCTTGCCATATCCCATATCCTTTCTCTGCAACTTTTCTCGGGAAGCTCAAACAAATGAAGCCAACTGTGGCCAGGAGAATGTGTCCTTTGTGCCCTGCCGACGACGCTTCCCTTTATGACGAGGAGGAGATAAAGCAGGAGGTAGAAACTTGGCCGGGGCCAGCATGCGATTTAATCGCTTTGTGCGGTCGCTTTCAGTGGCGGGGATTAAACAGTAGAGGAGGGGGGACAACTTATAATTGATGGATTACGAAACAAAAAATTGGCCAGTTAAGCCCTTATGTACTGAATATTTAAATGGGATTAATCGATTTAATCGATTTGCTCCGATTTTCATTTACAACAGATCAGAAGGGCCCCCATTTTAAATGCTCAAACATACAATGAAATTTATTAAAAATATTAATATTAATAATTAAAGATTAAAGTATTAAAAAGGGTGGAAAACTATAATTTGTTAAAGGGATTGAGGGTATAGTAAAC
The DNA here is from genome assembly GCA_008042715.1 of Drosophila bocki. NCBI lineage: Eukaryota > Metazoa > Arthropoda > Insecta > Diptera > Drosophilidae > Drosophila > Drosophila bocki. Next base: position 18,321 of record VNJY01005032.1, on the reverse strand, counting down.
TAATATTAAAAAAAAGGTAAATTATATATATATAAAAAAAAAAAACACAAAAAAAAAAATATTCAAGAAAACTTACAAGATTTAAAAAGCTTACTAGTAATATCAGAAAATATCTGTATATCGATACTGTATCGATATCGATATAAAAAATATCGATAATATGTCAGAAAATGAATATTCTCATATATTAACGATAATATCGATATTTATCTCTTAAGTAAGATATTTATCAATAATTAAAAACTTTATATACCAAAGTTTACGATATTTTCTATACATAAAAATATTCTGATATATTATCGATAATACTTAATATTTATATATTTAAAGTTTAATTCTTAAAATTTTCATATACCAAAGTTCAAAATATTTTCCATTTAATTTGATGAGCATTATTTATTATTATTTCTTTTTTTAATACAATATCAAACTTTTCATCTCCCTAAAATTATACAACCCTAAGACTTAACCTTTATGCCACGTCACTGGCCATTTCTTGTTCCTTTGTCAGTGGAAATCAAATAAAGCCATGTTTTTTAATGATATGTACGAGATACCCTTAGCTCCTCTCCATTTTTCACTCTCCACGGGATATTTATTAAAGAATTTCTACCACAGTATTCCTCACTCACTCACTTACACTCTCTCTCTCTTTCTTTCTCCATCTATTTACAGGATACCCGCAGCCCACATATCGATGGTTAAAGGATGGCGTCCCCGTGGGCGACTTCTCGTCCAGCCAGTTCTATCGCTTCCACAGCACCCGGCGCGAGGATGCGGGTAGCTATCAATGCATTGCCAAGAACGATGCCGGATCCATATTCAGTGAGAAGAGCGACGTTGTTGTGGCCTGTAAGTACACATATATAAAACTGGGGGAAAAGTTAGTTAAGATTGGGTAAATAGCAAGCAGAGAGAGAGAGAGGCTATGCTGGAAATTCGAGACTCTCCTGGCGATAAGCCCAGGACATCAGCTCGAGTTACCAATTAAATAGAGAATCCTGGCAGCAAGTCATTGATGGCTTATTGAAGCTTACTAGGGGTCTTGGGCAACCTTATTAGATAGCCAATTATATAAAGTTTATAGACATTAAGTTATAGGGTATTTCATGTTGAAGTTTTAGTTTTTAAAAATTCAAACATTGTCCCAAATGGGGTCGAAAAGCGTGAGGGATTTCTAGGTGGGGATTTTTAGTTGGGCTTTCTAGGTGGAGAGTACTAATCAAGCCAGCCAAGGACCCACACCTCCTTCTACGCCATCTCAATGTTTAGCTGCTAATTTTTCTTTAATGCGAACTTAATTACAACGAGAGCGTGTAACGGAGAAGGCGGAGCAGGTTAAGTAGTGTGGCGTTGTGTGGGGGTTAAGGGTCACCGGGTTTTAGGTGTGGATGTAACGAACAATTAGACAAGTAAGTGTGAGTGACACTTGAGCTGGCTCGCTTGCTCGCTCACTCTGAATTAACCCCCTAACCCCCCCCGTAACTACTTGAACCTAATAAATCGAGGGGGCCCTCGACATGGTACCCAACCACCCACCTCCTCTAGCCTTCCATCCATCCCATCCATCCATCCATCTATCCAGCCATTCATGGTGACCTTCTTTTCGGTGGGGATCTCTCTCTCTCTAACACCACCCCCCTTGCCTCCAGAGGAGGTGAAAGATGGGCGTGACGACGCACTGACTGACTCGTCGACGGGTTGACTTGAAGCAGCGGCATCGTCTTGAGCACTTAATTAATTGTAGGACCGAGAGCGAGTGCCTAAACTGAACTAATAACCTTTAAAGCTCAGCTGGATAGCTGCGTACTTACAGGGGGGGTTAAAGAGGGGTGTAAGAGGGATGGTAATGGGAATGGGGGTCAGAGATGAGCGAGGTTAAATTGACTTGCCCGCAGGCCCAGCACGCCGTTTGCCTTTCAATTCAATTAGCGGATGACACCACAGGAAAACGATAGAAAACTCTATAAAAAATATATAAAAATTAAAAGGAAACCAGGAAAATTAAAAGAAAAAACTCTAGAAATAATAAAAGTTACAAGAAAAATGTAAAAACAAATTAAAAATTAAGCATTATTAAATTTATTTAATATTTTCCTTTCTTCACAGACATGGGCATCTTTGAAAACACCACCGAGGGTCGCCTTACCGTGACCAGTGGCCATCCTGCCATTTTTGATATGCCTGCCATCGACTCGGTTCCTGTGCCCTCGGTTATGTGGCAATCGGAGGATGGTCCCTTGAACTATGACATTAAATATGCCTTCACCCAGGCCAATCAATTGATTATCCTGAGTGCCGATGAGAATGACCGTAGGGGCTACAGGGCCAAGGCGATCAACACGCAACTGGGCAAAGAGGAGAGCAGTGCCTTTCTGCATTTAAATGTCAGTGGAGATCCCTACATCGAGGTGGCCCCGGAGATCATTGTCCCACCGCAGGATATCAAAGTGAAGCTGGGAACTGCCGTTGCTGAGCTACGGTGCATTGCCAATGCCCGACCTTTGCATGAATTGGAAACCCTTTGGCTAAAGGATGGCCTGGCAGTGGAAACTGCCGGCGTTAGGCATACTCTCAACGATCCCTGGAATCGCACTTTGGTTCTGCTTCAAGTGAATAATTCACATTCCGGTGAATATGCCTGCCAGGTGCGATTGCGCAGCGGTGGCTATCCAGCTGTCACGGCCACGGCACGTCTTCAGATCCTAGAGCCACCCGTGTTCTTTACACCCATGCGAGCAGAGACCTTTGGGGAGTTTGGGGGACAAGTGCAGCTGCCCTGCGATGTGGTGGGTGAGCCCACGCCCCAGGTCAAGTGGTTTAGGAATGCCGAATCCGTGGATCAGCACATTGAGAGTGGAAGGTGAGTGGGTGAAGCAAGGGGGAGGGAGGAATTAAGCCGAGTATTAAACGAAACACCCTTTCTTTTTTTTTGTTTGTAGATACTCACTCAGCACGGATAATACGCTGGTAATTAAGAAACTAATCCTGGATGACGCTGCCATGTTCCAGTGCCTGGCCACCAATGAGGCGGGGGAGAACTCAGCCAGCACCTGGCTAAGGGTGAAAAGTAAGTCAAGAACCGATTTTCCTATATTTATGACTAGGTGACACTGGGCGGGGAAAAGGGATATAAAATAAAGTGGAAAAGCTTAAAAGAAGTTGATGAGGTTTTAAATGTATAAAGGCTTTACTTTGAATCAATTGGAAATCTTTAAAGCTACTTAAAAGCTTAAATTTATGTTAAAATTATAGAAAATTACTAAATGATTTTCTTCTGTAACAAAATTTTTGAAAATTTTAAAACCTTAGAAAATTCATTTTTGTAAGCAAAATGAGCAAAGGTTTCAATTTAAATCAAGTAGAAACCCTTAAAGCTACTTGAAAGCAAAAATTTCAATTAAAATTATAGAAAAATTATTAATTTCAGTACGCTATTGCTTAAATATTACTAAATTATATGATTTATATGATTTTTATTTATTTTCTACTTCCTTAAAATTTTTAAAAAAAATTTAAAGAAATTAATTTTTGTAAAAAGCTAAAATTTAAATTAAAAAATAAAATTAAAATCATAAATATATTTACGCTATTGCTTGAATTTTACTAAAATAATTAATTTCCTTCCTTGAAACCTTTTTATTTATTTATTTTTATTATTATTTTATTTTTAAAGCCCAGTGTCACTTGGTAAAAAAGCTATACAAAATTTTTAAAAATAATAACATAATTTATATGCTAAAGAAATGGTATTTTCATATCTTACGACCTCCCCTGACATATATATTGACTCTCTACCCAGCTCTCTCTTTATGCGAAACATATATCCCATTAACCATTTTGCATTTTGCATTTGCCCTTTTACCCTTTTTAACCCCTTAAAAAAAAAACGAAAAAATATATTAACAATAACGAATCTATAGCTAACGAGGCCAAGAACCGCGTGAAACGCTTGGCCCAGCCACGTATCCTGAGGGTAAGAGCTTCGCATGCTGGCATGGGAACGGAAAAGGGATCGGGAACGGGAACGGGATCAGGTTCCTCTTCTGGTAGACGCAAGGAGTTACGCTTTGGTATGGGCATATACATTGAGCAAAACACAAAAAACAAAACACTCTAGCACCAATTTAAAAATATTTTATATAAATAGTTACATTTTTGCACTTAAATATTGACAATCACTAGCAAGTAGTAGAGGTTTTCTAACTCATTTTGATTGTTTTGCGATTGAATTTGTCGTTTTTATTGTCATTTTATTACCCTCAAGCTCTTAAGTCTAAGCTTGGCTATTATCTCTCACTCTGTATTTCCTTTTCTAAATTTGCTTTTCCCCTATTTTCCCCCATTTCCCCTCAATTTTCCCCCCCTCCAAGTTCCCATCTTAATTTGTTTTTCACCCTTCGGCAGCTGCTGGAATTTCTCTTCTGGCTCTCCTAGTCTCTAGTCTCTAGTCTCTTGGCATTTTCTCTCTTTTTTTTCCTCTCGTTCTTCGAGTCCTTAACTTTGGCTTTATCAAATTTGTCAAAAGCAGAAGAATTTTTCATTCAAGTTGATTAGTCCAGCGGCACGCACCCATCCTTCTACTGTCTTTCCTCCTCCTCCGCCCCCCTTGGAAAAACAAGGCTAATATAATTGAGTCCCAAAAAGTTTTGATATGCATAAAGGGAAGCATTTTTTACGCAGTTAACTCAATTTGTACTTAACTGTTGTTTTTTTTGTGAGTTTAGAATTATTTGAAAAAGTCTTTGTTTAAAAAAAATAACAAAGGGAGTAGAGAAACAAAGTAACCAAAGGGTAAAGGTTTTTTTTAAGGTAAAGGGTTTTGTTTAAATTATAAAATTTATAAAATTAATGCTAAACTGAAAATATATTTTCGTTTATTTAAAGCTTATTTAAAGAACCTAATAAGCCTATACATTTTTTTTTATATTTAAAAAAATTGTAAGAAATATATTTTCCTTTGTTTAAAGCTTATTTTTATAATAAAAAATTACAAAATTAATTAAATTAAATTAAAAAATTCAATTATGCTTATAAATTTTATTAAATAAATGCTTAATTGTAGATATATTTTTCTTTATTTAAAGCTTATTTAAATAATAATATAAGCTCATATTTAGTAACTTCATTTACCCTCTAACCTTTTCCCTTTTCAAATATCTTTTCAAAAATTACCGTATGCTTTTTGCCACACTCAATGACTTCAGGTTAATACAACTGGAAACTTTGAGGAGCCCTAAAGTACCGTTAAGTGTTGGGAAAATGGCCACTCCAGGGTTTGCTTTTTCAAGGGAAATTCACCCATATTTTCGTATTCTATATATATATATATGAGTACTTGCTTTGGGACAATTTTGCATTTTAATGAATTTCATAATGCGAAAATTAAGACTGACAGACAGACACACACACACACACACAAGTCACACTTCTTTGGGTGTCATGATGACATGACATCGTAGGGTTGTCCAGGATATGTCCCTTGCTCTGGTCTTCTTTCTAACTTGTACTCTCTTCCTTCTACCTTCCCCTTTCTCTCTTCTCCATTCTACCTTCTCTCTCTACCCTTTCTCTCTACCCTTTCTCTCTCTTCCCCTTTGACTTCATCTTAACTTGAAAGTTTCCCTGTTTTTGGCCCAAGCATAATAATTGGCCATTCATGAGCCTAACCCAAAAAAGCGAGTGACTCCGCTGACGTTTTAAATATTTGACAGACACGACTTGAGAGTAAAGTTGGGGCAAGAAGGTGGAAGGACATATTGTTTTGTGGGTCTCAGAATAAGTTTCCTCTTACTCAGTGTCTTTTTTGATGGGACTTTAAGCAAAGTTTAGGTGCCACACAACCCACACCGCCCACCTCGCTTAAATTTTTATGGCGTCGCTCTCGAAACTGGGAAAACTCGAAGCACAGATTTTTCATGTAAATTTCAAATTTCTATGCATATTTCGTTGAGTTATTCTTTATGTTGGCTCTCCGCTGCAGCAGCGTCATCTCAACATCCTCGAACATCTCATCATCCATTTCCATCTATATATATATATTTTTTTTTTGTATATAAACCACTCTTTAGCCCCAGCTGCATTGTATATGCGAACCGAGGCTAAACTAGTTAAGAGATTTTGTCGTCGGCGGTTTATTGAAAAACTTTTTAGCTTTTATAGTTAACTTGGGCCAAGTTTCTGCTGGCTTCGATATATACTGGATATATATAGTAGTATATTTTTTTTCTCTTTGGATTTCTTGGCATGAGTGACTGGTAACCAATCGTTGCGGCTCATTTAATTTTATTTGCCTAGGCTAATTCGAGTCAATTTGTTTGTCTGCCCCAGCGCATTTTACGATTCTGAAACCGGGGGGCCCATCATTTAGTCTCCTCTCTCTAATTCTCATAGCCCCTTGTCTTGTCCATAGTCCCTCTACACTCCCCCGTGGTCGTGTCTGTATCTCTGGGATAAGTTTTATTGCTGGCACAAGTTTCTGTTTCTCTTGCTTGGTTCTCTGGGTTCAGTTTTTGTTGTCTAACTGCATTTAGTCCCTGGTATCCTTGGGTCGGAGTTCGGCCTAAGCGGCTTTGTTTTTCCCTCTTCATACCCATGTGTGTGTGTGTGTCCTGGCACTCTGTAAACTTGGTCTCTAACCGTATGCGGTGTGCTAGGGCACCGTAATTGGTCTATGCCAAGATTATCCAGATCAGGATCAGAATCGGATTATAAACACCTTTGGGATAGCTTGCTTTTTGACTTCCATCTCTGATTCGATTAACACACCAGCAGCAGCCAACCGGACATCCGGTTCAACACATTTACAGGATTACTCTTTGGAACTGGCAAAAGGTTGAGAATAAAATACATTGAAGAAGAGGCTGGGGTTGAAAGAAGGACCATAATTAGCTTAAACCCCTTGAAATAATTCGGTTTTCAGCTAATTAGCACTCAACAGCGGTCTTTGGTCAGGGTCTCCTACTTATCATTTAAATATCATTTTAGTTTGTGTCTTGCCATTGTCTTCAAGCTTACACTGAAGGGAAATTCTGCTAATTGGTTTTAAGTAGAATTTTTAATCTTAAGCGTTTCTTTGGTTTTTTTTTGAAGTATAAAATAAGTATATTGGTTCACCCTAATCTTCTCCACACTTCTCAAGTAGACTACTTAAAACTTACGGATTTTTCTGAAAAATAAATCTGCTAATTTGCTTTATTTGTGTCTGAATTTTAAGTTAAAGGCTATCACAAAAAAAATAATTGGTTCACCCTAATCTTCACAGAGCGCTGCTTAGATTAACTACTTACTACTACTAATAGGTTTAATTTGTGGTTAAATTTTTAGTGGAATTATAAATCCACCTTAAGCGTTTCTTCGGGCTATTTTAAAAATTATAAAAAAATGTTTTGGCTACTTAAGGCTTCTGAATTTTTGTGTTATATAAAAAGCTGCTAATTGCTTTAATTTGTGGTAAAATATTTATAGAGAACGCTTACTGGTTCACCCTAATCTCCAGAGAGCGCCTTTCTATGCGCTTCTCAAGTCCTGGACACTTGGGACTCGCTTGATTTCATTTTGCAATTTCTTTCGTTTATTGTTTGTACGCTCGTTCATCTCCAGGTGCTGCTGTTTCTACTCCTGATGCTGGTTCTGCTCCTCCTTCTCCTCCTGATCCTCCTGCTCCAGCTCCTCCTCCTTCTCCTCCTCCTCCTCCTCCTCCTCCACCTCCTCATCCTCCTACTCCTCCCACTCCTCCTCCCCCTTATACCTTGCTATGGCAACAAGTGTTTGGCATTTGTAATGCTGATTCTCCTCCGTCGACCCATCACCCCTTCTCTATTTTCCGCTTGGAAGGCCACTTGAAGGATAATCCTTGTGCCGGAGGAGCACTTTTCACTTAGATAGGCGAAGAAGTTGAGCTGGGAAAATTATTTTCCAGCTTTTGCGCGCGTCGACTTCAGTGGGTTTGTGCGATTGCCATTGCAACCTGGCTGCATTTTAATTGCAATGCGCCAGCCTCCTCCTGCTCCTACGCCTCCTCCTGATGTTTGTCAAAGTTTTTAACATCTTTTGCTGTTGGCCTTTTCCTGGAGCTCCTTTTGGAGCTCTTCATTTTTTTTTTTGTTAAGTTGCCGTAAATCTGCGTTCACTTCCACCAAAGGTAGCACCACCTGCCACAGTCTCGGAGTCTCGTGGCATAGCTATAAACTTGGCTAGTACTTGGTGTTGTTGTTGCTGTTGCTGCTGCTGCTGTGCATTTTCCGGCTGCCTGAGCTTTTCCCTCGAAAACTCAACTCGAGTAACATAATTTCGTAATTTCCCGAAACGCAAAAGTGATTTTAATCGCCGCTTCCTGGGGAAGGAAGCCGAAAGGGGAAGCCCAGGTGCCCTCACTTAGCACCCCCTGCTATATGTGTGTGTGTGTATGAGTAATTAGGTGACTGTGGGGGCGGTTGGGCGTGGCCAAATTCACTTCCTTTCACTGCCTTTCCTGCCTTTTCCTCTTCATTTCCATTTCCTTTTGCCCTGACGACTCAATGTGCTGCCATTTCCACTGTGAGAATTTTGTTCTCTCTTTGTGTGTGTGTGTGAAGTGAAAAGTTTGGCTTAGTAAAATGTAAGCCAACAGGTGGGCGGAGGTCCAGAGGTCACCTTAAGCTTAACCCCACATTGCCCACGGTGATTGATTGCAGCCAAACGCTAATGCCCTTGGAGTTTCGAGTTGATTGGCCAGCGACATGCCATCTCTTTAGGTTTAAGGATATAAAATTCAACAGGCACATAATGTTTACTTTTTTAGGTATTTTTAGGTTTTAGAAGCAGGAAAATTGTGCCTTAAAAAACTTTATAAATTCTAGGTTTAAAACTCTACAAGAACTTGTTGTTTTTTGAGGTATTTTAAGGTTTTGGAAGCTGTAAAATGATGACTTAAAAATCTGTATAAATTCTGGCAGTAAAAATGTCATTTCTTGGGTTTAAAATGATGATCCTTTTCACATTTCTTCCTTCAAGAGGGTCGCCAAAAATCTTCCCTCTTTTAAAATCAGAGTTTTTTCTTTCGCTAAGAAAAGCTTTACCCGATTAGTGTTACAAATACCGAATTTTCCATCACTCTTTCTCTCTATTAAAAAAATTCTTTAGCATTAGCTCAAAGGAGTTGGCCCAGGAAGTTGCCGCGGAAAAGCGGCTCTCTTTATGCTTATTAAAAATAAAGAAAAAAAAGGGCCAAGGAGGGAATAACTGAAACGAAAAACCGTTTAAGAAGGAAAAGTTGAGAAAAGTGAGGGGGAAATTTAGAGTCCGACACACACACACACACCCACAGAAAAGCATACAACGGTTAAAAACAATTCGCATGCAAATGTTGGACTCCTCTGAAATGGCCAAGTAATGGCAATTATTGCCATCGCACGCCATTGCTCCCTTCCCTACCAAGGCAGAGGGTGAGACTTTCCCTTTACCCAACCCCCCCTTCAAGGGAGGGCACTTGTCCGGCTGAGTGAGCGTTTTATTATGACTTTAAGTTGATGGCGCGGCCTCTTTAGTGGGTCAACTTGAAATTAATTACGACCCAAAGGCAATGGTTGCCTTGACGATGGAACATTGACAGAAAATATCAAGTTTTTTGGGTTTTATAAATTATTTATAATTTTTGTAGGCTTATAATTTTACATTTTATAAATTAATAAATTTAAAAAATATATAAATATCTTTCTCCAAGTGCACACACGACGTATACTTGCTGCATATTACGTATACGCACTGTGGAGCTTAGGCATAAATTTGTTCTTAAGGTTTTGCCCTCTTGATTTGTGCTTAGTATAGCTTCAACCAGGGCGTATACTTAATATTAATATTACGTATACGCCAACCTTTTGCATAGATGCAAGTTTTCATTTTCAAGCCCACTCTTCACTCTCTGCTTTTTGGGATTTTCTTGGTTTTAGGTCTCCCCAGCGAGAATCCAGCCACAAATTGTTTTCTCTCCTTCGTCCTTTCGTGTCTTTAATATGCGCCTTGCGTGAGCCATAAAAAAAACCGGGCCAAAAAGGAGCCTAGAAAGGAGCTACTGACCACGGGGTCAGCTTAAGCACACTTAACACGTTGCCTTTGGCTGAAAGAAGGAGTTATTCGTGCAGATATATACATATACATGCACATACATACATTTATATATATAAATTTTCTGGCCTGTTAAATTTTTCATACCTTTTCTGGCGACGACCGTCGGGTCCGGAATTAAGCCCCAAAAGTGATGTAATATCGCCGAGCAGCTTAATTGTCCTTTAAGTGCATAACGCAAAATAAAGTTACTGCTGCTGCTGCTGCTCGACCCTCGACCAGAGTTAATCATATTTAAACCCGACTTAAAGTTGCCTTTTCATATATGCGTTTTCCCTTGGAAAGCATGACTGGATTTTCCCTTTTTATTTTTCTTTTTATTTTCCTCCGTATCAAGCAGAGTTGATGTCTTTATGATTTCCACAACAATTGCAACTGCACCGTAAACATACACACACAAACACACCATACACATACACAATACAAACACACACACACAAACGCACTTAATATCTTAATGTTGCAAGGAGCTGGGAGGAAAAAACTGGGAGAATGGGTCTTTTATTGTAATTTTATGCACTTATTTACATAAGCGTAGTTAACTGGAATGCTTCATCATGCGAAATTATTACGAATATTATTACATTTGCGCCCCAAGTAGGAAAAAACACAGCGGAAAAGCTGCCTCTCTTAGTTACAGTCTTACAGTTTTACAGTCTTAAGGGGCTATGACACCTATAGCTAAGGGGTACTATGTATGAAAACTTGTTTAAAAATATTTCTAAAATTCATTAAACTCGTATTTATATGGAATTTATTTTAAATTAAAGAATTAAATAAATTTGTTTAAAAGACAGAAATCCATGGATTTTGTTTAATATTTTGAATTTATATGGATATTGTAACTAAATTATAATTTTTAAAATAATTTTTGATAATATTTAGTTACAGAAATTTTTAATATTTTAGGTAATACCTGTTAAAATATTTATAAAATCTTTTAAAATTGTATTTGTAGGGAAAATTTATAAATATTAGATTTAGATGAAATTTTTCAATTATTTTTTTTAATATTTTTAAAGACAGATATCCATGAAAGTATTAAATATTTTGAATAAATATGGATATCCATAAAAAGAGGAAATATTTTTAATAAATATAGAAATATGAGCTACATTTTTAACATTATTTTAGCCATTAAAAAATTTTAATTAAAATTATTAAACTTATATTTATAATAAATAAAATATTAATTTTGAAATTGTACATCATATTTCTATGAATTTTTAAGGAAAATAATTTAAACTTTTAATAAATACAAAAATAAGAGCTAAATTATATATTTTAAATTAATCACAAAAATATTTTGAACCTTTTTTAAACTCTTAACCATATCAAGTTAATTTAAATTGATTTTAACTCATCACCTTTATATATATTTTTTTTGGTGGCTAGCCAAGGTGTCAAGGCCCCTTAAAACGCGTGGCATTTGGCCATAACAATGAAAACAGAGGCAGTGTCGCGTCGTCGATATCGCGAGTGAAAACAAGCAGCAACAGCAGCAACAGGGGAAGGGGCAGAAGCAGCCATCGTGCCACTCAAAATCCAATAAATAATTCACATTAACCAGAGGCAGCCAAGAGAGCGAGAGACCGGGGCCAAAATGAGCTGAGGAATCAACCAGATATATACATATATATATACACACAGAGTATATATGCCAACAAGCACCTGCTGCAGAGCCCCAGCGTGATTAATTGGCCAGCCTTTAATTTGGTGTAATCATAATTGCAAAAGTCAGCACACAATGAAAACAGAAAAAGAACTGAGTAATCGAGAACCGAGACAATGGGGTTGAGTTAATCAGGGAAAGGGACACAAAAAAAAATAATAAAAAGGGAATCAATTACAGGGAATTTAAAGGAATCAGCAGAGAAGAGAAGTGATTAAGGAATTATCAATCGTTACGCAAATAATTTAATTAAATTCTGGCCATGTCTGCTGCTGCTGCTGTTGAAATTAAATCAAAGCTTAAATAAAAGTCCCCTCCAACAAAAAACGAGAATAATAACTACCTATAAAACTTTTGTAACAATAATTCCCTTAAATTCCCTTTGCTTTACATATTTGATATTTTTACGTTTTTTATGGCACAAATAATTGTCACGTATTTATCATGATTTTAGTATAGTGAATTATTTAAAAGGTAGACTTGCAGCAACTAGGCTTACATATGCAAATATAAAATATTTAATATTCAACACAACAAACAAAAATAACAACTACAACAACAATTACAACAACTTAAACAACAACCACAACACCAACAACAGCTACTGCTAATGCTACAACTACTACAACAACAGCAACTACTACTACAACAATTACAACAACAACAATTACAACAACAACAATTACAACAACAACAATTACAACAACAACAATTACAACAACAACAATTACAACAACAACAACTACTATTACTACAACAACAGAAAAAAACACACATTTTGCACAGAAAACCTAAAATCCAGTAATTTTTTATTTCAGGCTCACAAATTTTATTAACTTAGAGAATCCTTCACTCCCCCACAACCCATTTTTTTCAACTAACCACTAATTGAGTTAATTTTTAGCCTAAAACGTACAAAGATATTTTCCAAGAATTTCAATTAAATTAAATTAATTGTTAATTGTAATTGCAATTGTAATCTAATTATAATTTCTTTGTAATTTCTTTAGCCTCGGCTCCCGTGCTAGAACAGCCTCCCCAGAATGTCACCGCCCTGGATGGCAAGGATGCCACCATATCCTGCCGGGCTGTGGGTTCCCCAAATCCGAATATAACCTGGATATATAATGGTGAGTTTTTTAAAAGCAAAACCTTAAGCATGACACTTTAATATATAATTAAAAATAAATATTAAAAATATTAAAAATAAATTTTAAAAGTAAATATTAAAAATAAATATTCATAAAAATATTAAAAATAAATATTAAAAATAAAAATATTCAAAATAAATACTAAAAATAAATATTTAAATTAAAAAAAAAAAACTATATTAATGCTAATCCCAAAATGTTGTTCTCTTTCTCCGTTTGCTCGCGCTAACCAACGCAACTCGTAATGCTAACACATCGAAAACTGCTTGTATCCGTATCCGCATCGTGCACCAAAAAATAACCACCCAAAACAACCCAACACCTGATCCATCGATTGCTCCTGGAACAACCCGAACAAACAGAGACCCAACTGGTGGAGATGTCCAGCCGGGTGCAGATACTCGAATCGGGCGATTTGCTCATCTCGAACATACGCTCCTCGGATGCCGGCCTCTACATTTGTGTGCGGGCCAACGAGGCGGGCAGCGTCAAGGGCGAGGCCTATCTGAGTGTCCTAGGTGAGTCTCCTCCCCTCCTCCCCTCTCCCCCTGTAACCCTTAACCCTTACTCTAACCCCAAGGCAAAAAAAAAAGCTGCTTCTAAACTCCCCCCCGAAAAAACTGTAATTGCCTCCGCTCGCGTCTGTGTTAGTTTCAAGTGCGTCTGTCTAGTCGGCCGCTTTGAGTGTTTTAGCGTTTAGTTAGTTAGCGTGGCTAACGAGGGTTGCGCTGCTCTGCCCTTCTCGCAGCTAACTGTTTTAACTCGTTTTTTATGCACCATTTTCGCCCCTTTTTGCAGCATTTTACTAGACAAGCAGAAGGGCGGGGGAACCCGCAGCTTTTAACTCGTATTAATAAACATTTAAATGGCTTAAAGCATGTTAAGTTTTGTGCCCTTTGCTTGTTTAAAGGGCTTTTCCAGTTTTGTATTTAGTAAAATAGTTTAAGCTTTTGGTAATTGATTGAAATTAAATTTTAAAAAATATTTTAGGTGCTTGAAAATGATAAAAAAGCTGCTTAAAATTCTTAAATTATAATTAAAATTAAAACAATGTCTCTTACTGAACTTATTTTTTTTTTAGACTATTTTAAGGCAGCCTTTAAAGTAATTTCTAGTCTAAAAACCATTTAAAACATATTAAAAATTATTTTTAAAAATTATTTAAAATGTTGTAGTTGTAAAATATTGAAACCTTTTGGTAATTGCTTGAAATTAAATTTTTAAAAATATTTTAGGTGCTTTAAAATTATAAGAAAGCTGCTTAAAAGTATAAAAATGTATTTAAATTTAAAGCAATGCCTTCTAAACTTTTACTAGCTTAATTTCAAATAGCTTTTAAGTTGATCTCAAGTCTACAGATTAAAAACCCATTTAAAACTTATCTTTAAGAAAGATTTTTGTTCAAGAAAGAAAACTTTTAAGCACATATATATTTAATTTCCTAGAAATTTAAGTGAAATCTCTTAAAGCAAATCCTTGATGCACTTTTCTTGGCAGCTTTTTAAGTAATTTCAAGTCTCTCTTGTTTATTTTTTTTCGAATATTTTGTTAAAGCAAGAAAAAAGGCATCTAAAATACTTGCTCAAAATCCTAAAAATATGCCGCGAGGCTTTCGTTTAATAGAATTAAACCTTTCCCATTGCTCTTTCTCTCTCTCTCTCGCTGAGAGCATTTAACTTGCGGCAAATAATTCTTTATTCCTTATTCTTTTGGTCCTTTTGGCAGTCCTCCTATCTCTGGCTCTCTCTCTCGCCTTCCATCCTCCCCGCATCAATTGTTCAATCGCAGAGCTTTGATGTTGGCACATCCTGCCTGCGACTGTTACTGAAATGCTGTCAGCAGTTTTCATTGCTTTTTTCGAACCCCGCTGCCCCCCCTGAGAAAACTCTTCTGTGTAACCACAAAAGAGATTTAAATTGAGTTTACTTACCAAAAATGTTTCCTATTAGAAAGACAGTTGTTTGTGCACCTGTTTTTCCAGGAGAGATATCTGCGAGTGCGAGGCTCGCTGGCATTCAAATGATTGCCAATGACGTTTTGGTGCACCGAAAAAAAATTAAGATTGATTTGTGTTTACTGGGAAACAATTTAGTTTGATTATTAAATAGTTTAAGTTTTAATTTTATGCCTTTGCAGGGTATTCTAATTTTAGTTAGAAGCTTGTAATGCAGTCTAGGAGACATTTCCGACCTTATAAATCCTATATATTCTAGATCAGCATTAACAGGGGAATCTTTTTAGATATGTATGCAAGAAAAATAATTTTTACATTTTTTTTTTTTTAATTTTTAAGGGCTTAAAAAAATTAGAAAATTTTTGATTTCTTGAAATTTGAAATGCTGTATTGCAGATTTGTAAACCTAGAAAAAACTAGCAACAAAAAGCTTTTCAACTTGATTTTATTGCTTTTTAGCTTAGTTTTGGATTTTTTGAATTTTTGATTTGTTCCAAAAAATATCGATAAATATCAATTTAAAGAATTCAAATTTTTTAGGTCTTCTTGAAGGGTATTTTGATTTTTGTCATTGAAGGAGCCATTTCCGACCCCATAAATCATATATATTCTTGATCAGCACAAAAAGCCCAGTCGATCTAGCCATGTTTGGTAGAAAAAACAAATTTTCAAATTTTCTGCAAAATTTTGTAAGGGGTAACATCGTTAAAATTGTAAAAAAAAACAAAAAATTAATTTTTTTTAATATTAAATTTAGTATGTCGATTTGTTAGCCTAATTAAAACTAACACAAAACTGTTTTTCGATTTAAAATCAATGAATTTATTAAATAGTTATGATATTTTTAAAATTCCATCCTCTGCTCAAATGGCAAGGGTATTCAAATTTCGGCTTCCCAAGCTAGCTTCCTTTCTTGTTTTTTTTTATGGGTTTTAAAGTGCAATTAAGGGATGTATTTATATAAGAGATAAAATATTGCACATGGAAAATATTGTAAACTTGGACATATCGAAATTTTAAATATCAAAACATATCGCCTTAAAAATCGATATTGAAAAATGTTTGAAACATTATTTTATTTATTATTATTTATTCCCTTTTTCAATATATCTATATATTAAATTCTCCATTGCATTCAAAATTATAGAAAATAGATCTCAAAAAATAAATCACAATCAACATTATTTTTTGCCGTGTATTATCTAGGTATTGGTATATCTAGTTATTTGTGCGTTTAGTGTTCGCTCCCAACGTCGCATCAAATCAACTAAAATGCATGGTCCAATAATAATAATGTATGTCATCAAAGCCGCAGTGGCCACAACAGGACAACATGGCCCAAAGCTGGCCAGGATGATGAGAGTTCCATTTTAGGAGTGCTCCCTCAGCGTCAATTGCTTTTGTGATAATACAAAAATCCAGCCATACATTTCCACAGCACAAACACACCCTCGTGTCTCTATGTTATATGTATGTAGGTATATGGCTTTGACTTTTTTTCGACCAGTGAAAACATGGCCGGAAAACCGGAAAATCCGAGAGCTTCAAATGATTTTTTAAGGGTTTTTGTTGTTGCTGCTGCTGCTGTTGCCTCCCCTCCGCCATTGCCATTGTGTTGTTTGTGTAATTAAAGTTGATTTGCACATGCAATATTTTTCGGTCCTCACTCTGAGTGTGTGTGTGTGTGTGTGATTGCAGTGGGTGTCCTGTGTATGTGCGTGTGTGTGGTGTGTGTGCGGGCTCCTAAAAGGCAGCATCAATGTGCGGCTAATTGGCAAAACGCCGCTGCCGCCGCTGCTGCTGCTCAGGAATGTGGAATGCGTCCCGCGGACTGCAGACTCCACACCACTCCGGGGACCAGTCCGGACTTTGGCCACCAAAATGATGGCAGTTTTCCATCACCCTTAACCCATCAGGACCGCGGCAAAGCCCCTCTTCCTCCCCGCCCCACCTTATTTGTGTTTGTTGCATAAAACACAGGGGCCCAAGACCGGCAAAGAAATAAAAATGAAAAGGAACTAAGAATTAAGGGTCGAAGTAAGAAGTACCCTTTGGTTGTAATAACATAGAACATTTACATTAATTGAAAAAAGTAGAAATTTCACAAAGTTTTCGGTATTCCAAATTAAAATATTTAACTTTTTTACTTAACTTTTTCGCTAAATTTTTTCATTTTCGATCAATTTAATTCTAAACATTTATTCAACCCTTATTTAAATTAATTAAATTGTTTATCAAAATTTATTTAAAGCTTTTTCGATTAAATCTATATTGAAAATTTATTTATAAGTATTCCCTAATTTAAAAAAATCGTTTAATCAAATAAAAAAAAATATAAAATCAAAATTATTTACAGCGCTAATAATTACAAGACTTTTTACCATTTTTTATAATAAAATGTAATTAATTTAGACTCTTGAAAAAATTCATTCAAAATTAAAAATACTCTTCCTAGTAAAATAAACCCCCCCCCAGAGTGTAAGCTTTGCTAGGGTATAACCCCGCCAGTTACCGCACATTTTGGTGAACGCGAGAGGGGATAAACAAGGTTCATTTGTGGACCTTTCAGGACAGTGCAGTGCAGTGCCATGCCATACCATGCAGTTCATCTCGTCTAGAAGAGTCCATCCGTGCAGTACCCATATGGGGAACACCCGAACTGAACTCTAGGAACTTGGCTTATGGCAAACAGACCGACACCGTCGGCAACAACCAGGACAACAAGTGAGGAGCCGCCCAGAGGCACCACCAATGTCTGGGCCACGGGGCGCGTTGAACTTTTGATGCATGCGGGCCAAGTGACTGAAAAGGGCTAAAAAAAAAAGTAAAAAAAAAAAAAGAGAATAAAGAAAAAAGAAAAGCTTGTGCGGCTGCAAAAGGAAAGCAAAGAAAAGAAGGCATAAAATAAATAAAATCAAAAGAGAAAGCCATACATGAAAGAGAACAAACGATGCCCGAATGCACTGTCCCCCCCAGACAGAGACCATGGGATACCCTGTAACAGGAGTAGGTTTGAAGTTTATGGGAAGTTTTGGGTATTTTGGGGGGAAAAGATGAGGCTTTATTTGTCTTTATTTGATTGTATATTTTAGTGTTTTTGTGGCCACAACTGATCGCGTAGGCTAATCCTTAAGGAGTTACAGGAATGCTTTTAGGTCGCCCTTAAGGGCCTGGCACACCTGTTCCGTTTTTTTCCTGGTTTTTCAAACGGAAAATCGCCGACCAGCTGTGTCTTTTCCGGAAGAATTGCCGGCTTCCTTTTTCTGTAAAAGTGAAACACTAGCTTGCTGTTTGCTTTTATTTGTCTTCTCCTGTTTATCTTCCATGTCTTTGTCTTCTTCCTTCTCCTCCTCCTCCACCTCCACCTCTTCCTCCTCCTTCTCCCCCTCCTCTTCCTCCTCCTCCTCCTCTTCCTCCTCCTCCTCCTCTTCCTCCTCATC
>VNJY01005031.1:0-28984 GCA_008042715.1 Drosophila bocki | reverse complement strand
TAATTCTTTAAGGAATGCAATACATTTTTTTTATATCGGACGTTTTTGTGGACAGTTAGGATGTACACCGAAAACCAACTTTTATTTGTGGGGACTCAGGAGATTAGCAATATAGCGTAGGCCTGTAAATAATTTTTAATACAAAAATTAAAAAAAAAATGGCTCAAATGTTTTGTTAATTTATGGTATTTAAATCATTAAGCTAACTTTAGCCGTTTCGCCAAAACATTTTTTTGAACAGTGGGCAGTTTTGCACCGAATTAGCCTTATCCCCCTTAAGCTGTGTGCATTTGTTGCTAAACAAATAAAATACACAATATATAAGTTAATAATTTTTTTTTACTTTTGGACACTTATATTTCACCAACATTCTCATTAAGAGATAAAAAATTAATTTTAGCTCTTGGAAAAAAATAATTTTATAAAAATTTTGTATGGGAGCTATAAGATATAGACATCCGATTTTAACCAAATTTGGTAAGAATGCATAAACCTGTTCCAAACATATTATCTATGAAATTGGTTAAGATATTTTGAAAAACAAAAAAGTTTTTCATACTAAATGTTGATTTTTAACAGATTGTTCCTATGGCAGCTATATGATATAGACGTGCTACATGGCCAATTTTTTAGACATATACTTAAAACATTTTTCTTGATTTTTGGTATTAATTTCGTAACGATACATCAACTAGAACTATTTTTGGCCGCGTCTCCATACAAGCCCAACCACTGTGGTATGATAACTTATAAGTGGAAAAACGGGCAAGTTATAAATTTTATTCTATTTTCTGAAAATTGTAATTAAAATGGATCTTAAATTGAGACTAATTTGCTTAAGGAGGGTAAGGTATTTAATTTTTTCGTAAATTTAATGTTTAATGTATGAGTTTTAAAATGTTTACCAATCGGTTTAAAATTTGAAACATAACTTCTTTAACTAATTCTATAGGTAGTTACGTCGGGTTTTTTTTAATTATTAATATTATTATATTTTTATTTAACAAATGAACTTAATTTTTAACCAAAAATCGGGATTTTGACTTCCAATTTTGATAAAAAATCTAGGGAAAAAAATTTAAAAATAAAAAACGCCACGTAAGTTGACTAATTCTTTAATTAATGCATTATATTTTTATGATATCGGATGATTCGCGGTGGACAGTTAGGATGTACACCGCAAACCTTTTTTAGAGGGGATTCGGAAGATTCTCTAAAGCCTCCTCTAAATATTTGTTTATACAATATTTAACACAAAATTGTTTAAGTGTTGAGTGTTTTATGGTATTTGTTTAATTAAGCTGACTTTAGCCGTTTCGCCACAGTACATTTTTGAAAAGTTGCCTAAAATTAGCATTTAAATTTTTGTCAAAATTCTGCATTCCCTTTAAGCTAGTAAAATAACAAAATCGACAAATTCGAAATATTTAATATTTATTATATAGTACAGTCTCTTATGTTTACGCTTAGAAATTCTAGAGCAAAATATGTCTTTCACTTGATTTACTTATCCAATAGTTTCTCATGTTCTTGATAGTTGACATTGCTTTGTTGTTTATTTTGTTTTTATTATAAGGCCACATTTACTGATATATATACTCTCATATATATAGGCATATAGGATTTTCAGGTTTAGCTCAGCTAATATACTTTAAAGAGTCGTACAAATCTATTTACAAAAATACTCGTACAATACATTTGATGGGCTTCTCGTTGGGAATGTGTAACGGGGGAGGCGGGCGGGAATCGGTGTCAGAACTCAACTTTGTTCGCAGCTTTAGGATTACATATACGAGAAATCGAATACTGATCTAAACTATTGGAACGTAACTACATAACGACTATTGTTCAGGAATGTATATCGAAGGAAATCCGATATGATATATCGACCAAAATATCGCACTTAATATCATATCGAAAATATCAAAATTTTTTGTTAAATCGCATTTAATGTAAAAAATCGATATGTTTGAAAATATCGGGAATAGAATTTGTTTTTTAATTTTTCACCGATTATATTGGTCCGATATAACACATAAAATACCGATTTATATAGTCAAATATCGATATCTTCTGATCAGTTGCATATAAACTACAAGAATAAATAGACAACGAAATTATTAACTAACTAAAGCGTAGACAGGAGGATCGATCCGGATGAAGCCTGGTTGCTGCTGTTTGCTTTGAGCACCTTGAGACGTAACCGTAACTTGGGTGGAACTTAGGACGAAACATTGCATTACTTTTACAGCTAAGGTGTATATGGGCGGATTTTTAAAATATCTTTCGTTTGCTTTGCTAATTATCAACTCGAAACTATATAAGTCGTTCCTCCGGCGGCGGCTTCAGCACATTGTCCATTTCCAGCCTCGGGTTGCAGTACTCCTGGGCGCTGGGACTGTAGGTGCCTCGGGTGGCTCGCTTGTTCCGCGCCATCACCAGGAAGGTGCCCAATAGGGCGCCGGCAATCAGCAGCAGAACAACCACCACAGGTATGACAATGATGGCAATGTCCGTTGTTGAGGGGCCGTCCTCCTTCGCGGTGATCTAAAAAAGGTAATCCAGGATATTAGTTGAAAAATAAGAAATATTTTTAAAATATTCCTCAACTCACCGGTGCCGTGCAGTTCTTGCCCGTGAATCCCTCCAGGCATTCGCAGTAGTAGTCCGGCTTGTCGCCGCAGGCCTCTACGCAGCGTCCGCCATTGGCGCACTTATCGGTGGCATTGCAGGGATCCGTGAAGTTGCAGTAGGCGCCGCAATACGGTTTCTGGCAGATGCACTGGAAGGAGCCGCGCTTGTTAAAGCAACGCCCCAATCCCCCGCAGTACTCGTTCTCCACACTGCACTCGTCGATGTCGTTCTCGCAGAGTACACCCTCGAATCCAGTGCCCTGGCAATGGCATTCAAACTTGCCGACGAGATCTTTGCACTGTCCGCCGTTTTGGCAGGGATTGGACTCGCACTCGTTGATGTCCTGCTCGCACAGGCGACCTGTGTAACCCAGGCTACACTTGCACATGGGTGCCTGAGGCGGGGGGAAATATGGAGTTCATAATGCCAAGGGAATAGCCCAAGTTATATGCCATATACTTACCGGTCCCGTGGTCAGGCAGAGACCTCCATTATCGCAGGGCGTTCGCTCGCAGAAGGGAATGTCACACAGCGGTCCTTCGAAGCCCGTTACGCAGCTGCAGGTGAAGTTATTACCCGTGGAGGCATCTGTGGCAAGGAAATGCCTTATGTCAAGACCAAAGCTTGGCTATATAACCCTATATTATACTCACTAAAGCCATTCTCGCAGGTGGATCCGTTTCGGCACGGCTCGTTCTCGCAGGTCATCTGCTTGAGCACTTCGCACTGCGGACCCGTATAATCCTCCGGACAGTCGCACACGTAGGCGGCTATCAGATCCGTGCAATTGCCACCGTTATGACACGGCTGGTCGGCACACTCGTCGGTGTTCTGCTCGCAGTGGAGACCCTCGAAGCCTGGCTGGCACTGGCACTGGAATGCGGCCACCAGATTGATGCAGGTGCCATTGTTCTTGCATTCCGTGTCCAGACACTCGTCAATATCCGTGCCACAGTCATCGCCCTCGAAGCCAGGCTGGCAGGTGCAAGCATACTCATCCGAGGCAGCTCGACAGAAGCCGGCATTCTTGCAGTCCGACTGAAAGCACAGAATGCAGCCCTCCTCCGGGCGTGTGGCATTCAGACGGAACTGGGCCTTCAGCTGCACGGACACGTTCTCGGTGCGCGGATAGAGCTCGGCATTGGAGAAGTAGGGCAGCAAAAGATCGCCCACCCTTGCCTCGCCCACACAACCCTTAAACTGGGAGCCCTGCTGGGCGGACAGCGTGGACCCGCGGGCCTGTCGCGACTCCGGCATGCCGCCCAAATATATCTGGGTGCTGCTGGCAATCAGGTACTGGATGGCCGCTTGGTCAATATCAACCGAGAAGGCTGGAGCCGGATCCACCATCGATTCCCAGCCCTTCCAGCCGCCTTCCAGCTTTCCGTTGTGGGCCCTCAGATAAATGCGACTCCATTCGCCGTCCGTGTTTTCCTTCTCGAAGCGAGTGGACTCGCCAAAGTGCAGCTGGCTCAGCTTCCAGGTGATGGTAACTCGGCCACCGTTTACGCCAATCTCAAAGAAACTGTCCACATTGTCGATATACAGCAAAGTGCCTCCGGCCCGGGTGCGGTACGCTATGTCAATGACCGGTTTCAGGGTCTGCTTGGGAGCCGTTTCACCCACTATCTCCTCGGATGGCTGTTCCTGGAAGTAGAAGAACGCCAAAGGAGAGCGCTCCTGTCCCGTGAACGTGGTGTTTGTCAGACACTCGTAGCCATCGTCCAGATTCTGGCAGACACTCTGCCCCGGGCACGTGACCAGCTGACAAAACTCAATCTCCTGGCAATCCTTGCCTTTGTACCCATTGGGACACTTGCAGCTGTAGTCGTTCCATGTGTTCCGGCACTCTGCGTTGTGTCGGCAGGGATTCTTGCGGCACAGGTCATCGGACACGGCGCCCGGCAGCACGGATGCCCGGTCGATGGTGACGGCGCCAAGGGGCTTGGCATTTGCCTGGTCATCCGTCACGTTCAGGGGATACATCTCAACGATTAGATTGAGCGAGCCATTGCTAACCTTCACGTCTTGGATGATGCCCTTGAAGTAGTCTTTGCTGTCGTCCGCGTCCTTGGACACTGTGCTGTCTTCGGTGGGAGCTGCCACTCCCGAGCCTGGGCCCGGCTCTGTGGTGGCCCCCAGTAGGGACTCTCGGGTGGGTGCAGGCCCGCCCAAGTAGAGCACCTGTGCATCCAGCAGACCCGTCGTCGACAGCGTCTTGCGGAAGTACTCGGTGCCATTGAGCTTGACCTGCACGAGCGTCTGATTGCGCACCACCTCGATCAGGTGGTTATAACCATTGTCCAGCTTCTGGCCGCCCACAGTGTAGGCCTCGGGAGTTCCGCTGAACTGCATCTTTACCAGAAGCTCGCCGCCATGCAGTTTGGCCGCCACATAAGAGTCGCCGACGTCTGAGGGGGGGAGATCAAATCAGAGATCAAAAAGGGATTTAAAAACTTGTCGAATTTCCACTTACTCTTGGTCGGCGCCTTGCGTGGATCGGTGCCCAGGTAGAAGACCTGTCCCGTAGGCTCTCGGGTTCGTATAAACATGGAGATATCCAAAATAGAGCGTATGGCCCGTCTGGCCACATCAGTGGTCTCCACAATCACCGCCGAGTGGGTGGTGTTCTCGTGGCCAAAAGTGGCGGCAGTCATGTCTGAAAATGGAATAAATCAAAGAAGTTGTAGCTCATGAGCTCTACTACTAGTTGTTGCTGGCCCACTTACTGTGCTGACAAGTGTGCCCGAAGAAGGGCCTGGGGCAGTGGCAGGCAAAGGTGTGCCACAGATCCGTGCACTCGCCATTCGAGTGGCAGGGATTCGGCTTGCATTGTTCCGTGCGCTGACAGCCACTCTGGACGTTCTCCAGCTTGATGTCATCGGACGTGAAGTTGGCACTCTGCTCGTCGGGGAAAATCCATTTTCCATTGACCACAATGTCCTGCATGCAACCGACAAAAGCGGATGGCTGATGCGTAAGGTGTCTCAAGTAGGACTTCAAGTTGGGTATAGTGCCGCCCAGATAGGTGCGTGGAAACGAGGGCTGGCTATTGTTGGCCGTTTCGTAGGAACCCACCGGATAGATGGCCTGTTCATCGTTGGCGGAAAGCACTAAATGTGATGTATTAATGGCCACAAACACCTTGTGCCAATTGCTGTCATTCAGCTTGGAGCCAATGAACACGCCCTCCCACTTGTTCAGCAGGGAAGAGTGCAGATTCAGCCGGCCGTTGATCAGCTCCAAAATGTAGCTAACCGGTTCATTCTTCTCGCCGGAGGTGCCAAAGGCCAGAACTCCATTGGGTAGAGTGGTTCTGAACTGCAAATTAATGTCATAGCCCTCCTCGCGCTGGGTCTTCACCGAAATCAAGCTGCTGGCCACCATAGACAGAGTGGTTGTCCTCTCGCAGGTGTTGCCCTGGAAACCATTTTCACAAGTACAATTGAACTTGTGCACGGTTTCGTTGACCAAATACGGCAGGCAGGTGCCGTTATTTAAGCAGGGCTAAAAGATTAAAAAGAAGAAGAATAGGTAATTAATGCGTTTATTGGATTCAAGGAATCCTGTGACTTTAGTCTTACATTCGTTGTGCATCCCTCTAGTGGCACCGAACAATTTTTGCCCCCAAAGTTGGCATCGCAGTCGCAGGAATAGTCATTGATCTCGTCATAGCAGGTGCCATTCTGGCAAGGATTATAGCGATCGCATTCATCTATGTTGATCTCGCAGTGGGTGCCCTCGAAGCCGGGTTCGCATTCACAGGTATAGGCGCCAATCTGCCCAAGGAAAACCAGGATTAGACATACTAAGCTTCATCTCTCAAGTAGGATTTTGCTTACCCCATCATTGCAGGTTCCATGCTTGCTGCAAGGATTGCTCTCGCACTCGTTTATATTGATCTCACAGTTTTTGCCAATGATGCCCGGCACACAAACACACTCGTAGCTAGGGATTACAACCAAGATAAGCCCAGGAAATGATTTGAAATTCAGTTTGATGACTTACCCGCTGGCATTTTCGTAGCTAAAGTTCTGGCTAAACACCTTGGGCAGATCCGTGTTGTGGCTCAACTGATACAATGTCGTGTTGGATCGCTCCAGGCAGTTGCTGTTGTACTGGCAGGGATTGCTCTCGCACTCGTTAATGTCTTGATCACAGTTCTTGCCCTTATACCCCACATGACATTCGCAGAAGTAGTCCTTGACCTGGTCAATGCACTTGGCCCCATTCTGGCAGGGATTCGAGATGCACTCATCGATGTTCAGCTCACAGTTCTCGCCGTTGTAGCCAGTGTCACTGCAATCGCAACGGAAGCCACCTAGCTGATCGATGCAATGCCCGCCGTTTAAGCAGGGATCTCCCACACAGTCATCGATGTCAATGTCACAGATGCGACCCGTCATTCCAGGGATGCAATTGCAGGTGAAGTTATTAATCATGTCGATGCAGGTGGATCCGTTTGAGCAGGGATTGCTGATGCATTCGTCAATGTCAACCTCGCAGTTCTCGCCTTGATAGCCCGGCTGGCAGACACATTCGTAGGCATTGATCTGGATGGATTAAGGGGTAAAGATCACATTTTATATATCAACTTATTAAAAATAAATAAAACCAAGTCTAATTTTTTAACTACTTAAGTAAGAAATACTAGTATACTAGCATATTCTAAAACTTTTCTTAGCAAAGGCACAGAAAATGCGAAATAACCTAGCAAAGGGACACTCTAGGAGTCTTGGAAAGCGTTTTCCATCCACTCACTTGTCTCAATATCCGATGCTTTCCGTATTTAAAGAAAAACAACTAGTACACTTTAGTAACAGATACACCTTCGGGTGACACCAGATCGGCATAATCGGACTTAATTCCGACTGCCCTTTACCTTACCTTATTGTGGCACGTGGCTCCGTTGAGGCAGGGAAAGCTAAGGCACTCGTCCACATCCGAGTCGCAGTGGATGCCGGTGAATCCGGGTGTGCAGTAGCACTTGTACGATCCCTTCTCGTTCTTGCAGATGCCGTTGCCACAGATCTTGGGATGAAGGGTGCACTCGTCCACGTCGTTTCCGCAGGTCCGCCCGGTCCATCCTCGAGTGCACTTGCATTCATAGTCCCCGTTTGGAAGATCTACACACTCCCCGCCATTTTGACAGGGTTGGGTCGCGCACTGGTTGCACACCTTGTTCTCCGGACAGAGGCACTGGTTCTGGGCACAGACCATCGGCTCCTGGCAGTTCAACGGTGAGCAGTTTTCGGCCTTCTCGCAACGATCGCCCGAATAGCCCACGGCACAGTAGCAGTGGGTTCCATTCATTGAGCAGGTTCCACCGTTCAAGCACTTCCCATTGGTGGCATTGCAGTTGATGGGGGTCAGGGCCAGAGCGGCCACACCATCGCCGGTGCTCGTTTGACAGTTGTAACCTGGGATTTAAGATTCAAGATTAGTATATGCTCAAAAATATCAGATAACCCATGGTAAAAAATTATTTTCTAATTAATTAACTCAAAGAATTTCAAGTGTTTACCAAATATCAATTGTTTATGTTTAAATCTACTTTGGTACGTATTTACAGTTAATTTTTTTATAGGGGTTGCACTAAAAGTTTATACAATATACGTTTTAATTTTTTAAGCTAGAGCCTCTATGTGAATCCAAAATGAACAGCCAAAAATGTTAGGCCACATAAAACTTATTCAGGATTGTTTCAGAAATACCTTTAAAATGGTTTCAAAAATTACAAAATTCCACCAATTTCTGTGTCACTCTGTATAAATATTTTATAAAATTCTTGCTATTATTATTGTTATTTAAATTAATGCTGATATGGAGCAACTTTGAAACAAAGGTTCAATAATAAACAATAAACACGTTTGAAGAACGTGCTTTGGCATAGAATTTATATAATAAAGCTTTGTCAGGCGTTTAAGTAATGTTTAAAAAAATATTTATAAATTAATGAGGTTTAAAATCAATATGTTTACTTCTGAACTGTACGTTGGATTCAAGCAAGACTCTAGCCTAGATCAATATAATTTAAAAAATAACAACCAACTACTAAGGCCAATAACCGCATTCAAATTTAACTCAATTAAGCGGGCTAAGTGGTACGGCATGCACACTTTTAGGACAACCCTTTTGCCGCTGCTGCGGCGGGGTAACATAATGTACATATATATATGCCAAACCTGTGTATCCGGCGGCACAGATACAGGTATAATTGCTACTATGGCCCAGGCAGGTGCCACCGTTTAAGCAGTTTTCTTGGGGACATGCATTCAGGGAGGCCGAGCGTTGGGTTGGTGACTGGTTGGGATGTTCTTGTGCTTTTTTGGTAGTTGTTGTTGTTGTAGTAGTTGTTGTTGTCGTTGGTGTTGTTGCAATTGTTGTTCTGATTGTTGGTGGAATCTTAGTTGTTGTTAAGATTGAAATAGGGATTTCGGTAGCAATTATTGTCGTTCTCGTTGTTGGCTGTGGCTCTGGTGTCGGTGTGGTTGTTATTGGCAAACAGTGACCAATTGGGCCTAAAAACCATTATAGCCATTTTCCCATTTTACGTCATAGCGTTGTTTTTTTGTACAATATAAAATTAATGGGTATTAGGTTATAGCAAATACTTTGGGGAAAATATATACATGTTAGTACGGTGTGGCATTTTGTGGGTATTATCAACAAAGCAAGATGAAAATAATACAGAGATTTGCAAAGGTTTCATAGAGTTTTAATACATTTAAAAAAGTTAAATTATGCAATAAGTTTAGCTCTTCTAGACTATTAAAAGCTCTAAAAAAAACCCCTCAGTGAACTTTGTCCACGTACTCAGTTTTAGCTCACAACGCTTGCGTTTGAGCCACTCGGGCGATATGTAGCGCTTCTTCTTTTCGCTGGGACACAACGTGGAGTCCAGCATCTCCACCTCGAGAGGAGTCAGCGGCTCCAAATCGGAAGCTTTTTTTTGTATACATTAAACATATTAAATTTTAAGCAGCAAAAAACCATTACCCCTTAAGAAAGCAAATGAGACATGCATGACCCGCAACCGGTGGCAAAATGGAACTTGTAAACTCACCCGATGAGCCTGGCTTACACACGCACTTGCCGCCGACGCACTCCGAGTCGATGGGGCACGGCTGCGCACAGCTCGGTGCCAGCTGACAGAGCTCTCCACTGTACTCCGGTGGACATATGCACTGGAAGCCTATGGGCTTATCCACACAGGTGCCGCCGTTGAGGCACTGCTGTGTCTGACAGGTCATGGGTCGATCACAGATCTCGCCGCCCCAGCCGTCCAGGCACTGACAGGTGTACGAGCCGTAGGTATCGAAGCATTGGCCGCCATTCAGGCACGGATTCTTGTCGCACTCGTCAATGTTGGTCTGGCAGAAGGCTCCCATGTAGCCGGTGCCGGTGCAGTCGCAGCTGAATCCATTAATCCGATCGATGCAGCTTCCATTGTTCTGGCACGGATGCGAGGCACAATCGTCTGTATCGATTTCGCACCTGGTTCCCGTATATCCTTTGGGACACTCGCAGGTAATCCCCCCACTTACTCCCTTGACCACGCAGGCTCCGTTGTTCAGGCAGGGATTCGTCTGGCAGAGCGGGTGGATGTTAACCTCCGTCTCGCAGTGCTGGCCACTATGGTTGGCATCGCAGAAGCACTGGTAATCGCCGCGAGAATCCTCCAAACAGGATCCACCGTTCAGACAAGGATTTTTGGCGCAGGGTGAACCGTGGTCCTTTTGGCAATTTTTGCCCGAGTAACGGGCGGTGCAGCGGCAATCGTAACCTTCGGAACTGGATGAGCAGGTTCCATGGCCCATGCAGGGATCGTTCAGACAGTAGTTATCCGGCAGGCGGGTGAAGAGATCATGATCGCTGCAGGGACCAGGAGTCAGGGGGCAAGCTCCAAAGACCACATTTTGCACAGTCGAGTTGTTTACAAACTGGAGACCAGGACCATCCAGGAGGCAGCCGGAGAAGGAGTTTCCCAATATCAAGATGGCATCCTTGTAGCCAATATCCTGGTTCGTTAAGAACTGACTGTTGTATGTGGAGTTGGCTATTGAAGATTGATGGGAAATAAATCAGTATAGAAAAAAGTGTTATGGGTAGATTACCAAGTAAATGTGCATATTTTTTAAAACATTTTTCGAGTCTACAGTTCTCTCTTCCAATCGTTAAATTGATTTTACAAATGAGTTCATCATTACCCCCATCCTCTTGTCCTATTTTTCCAGTACAATTGCATGGCTTAACCCTTGCGATGTGATTCGCTTTTATTTGTCTTGCAACATTTCACGTTTCACAGCCGGACACGACCCCGTTTAAACGGCTTGCGACTTGGGGATTGGGGAGACAAAGACTGACGGGATTTAAACTTACCAAATATGCTTGCCGCACGATCCACGTGCAGGTAGAGATTGCCATACTCGTACTTGAACTGCAGCGTGTGCCAGCGGTTGTCCAGCAGCTGGTAGGGCAGCTTGACATCCAACCGATTGTTGGGTCCATGGACTGCCGGTCCCGCGAGGGAGATTTGCAGAAAGTCATTAAGCACTGAGATTACAATAGAGTTCTTGTTGTATTGCTGGGCAAGGATCTCGCCGCCACGGCAAGAGCGGAAGCTAATAGCCGAGTGGTCCCAAATGGGCATCGGTGTGGTCAGGCGGAGGTAAGTGGAGCCGTTGAAGTACGCCTCCTTGGTCTGAACCTCCACGGAGGCGACATCTGCAAGAGAAGATCAAGATTGCCAGGGTTAGTGGGATTAAAAAAATACAGTTGAAGAAAAAGGATTTTCTTTTTAATTATCTATAATTAGGTCTTAGTCATAAGTTTATAGATAATGCCATGAATAATTTTAAATACATAGAACATTTTTTTTTTTTTGTTTTTACAGAAACAATTGATTTTCAACATAAGTTAATCGTTATAAATTTAATTTCAGTGCTATTTTTCTGCTGATTGTAAAAGACTGATGGGTGAAATGTATAAAATAAAAGCATGACAAGGCCAGGTCGGTCCGGGCCAAGTCGGGCTCCCATTTAACTAATCGCATTTCATTCGCATTTGGCCAACGCATTTGTAACCGTAGACTTCCTCATTTCGCGTATTTGGCACACGGCAAATGGCCAATTGGTTTACTTTGGCTTACATTTTCCCAGTGCTGTCTGCTTCAGCATTTTCGCCGCGTCTTCGCCCAATGCTGCTCGATGCTCTCTGCCACTCTGGCTAAGAAAGTGTTTTGTCTTTTCGAGTAGCATTGACCAAATTAGACGAGTTGCCATGGCCCGGCACATGCCACTTAAGTGGTAATCAGTTAGAGGCCCCCTTCTTTCCAACTTTCATTTGCGCTGATCACCAAAGCGCAGAATCGATTCCCCCAGTAGTAGGAAGAAAATAGCAAAAGATGAACATGAAAACCAAAACAGAAGCCTCCATAACAGACTCCAAGTGTTTTTTTGCAACATTTTCAAACCAAAAACCAAAGAGAGCCAGACACACAAATAACGAGCTTTCTTGGTCCGAGTGCACAAGGCGTAAAAATTAGCAAAAAACTAAATATGAATGTACTATATGTATGTACATGAAAAATAAGCAGACTTGCATGTTCATAAGCTGGTTTTCATCAATACACCAAAGATCGCTGCGAAAAATCGAAAACAAAATCATAAAACGGAAAGAAAGTGGCACAGGAAAAAGTGATTAGAGAAAGGAAACTAAAACAAAAACATAGGGAAATTAGTTTATTTTGTATTAAAGTAATGAGTCTTGTAAATTGTAATACGAATGATTTCCATATAAGCGCATGAGGAAAGATTTTGTTAAATAAATTTCTTAATTAAATGCATTTCTGATATATTACAGATAATTACTTTATAGAAATTTTTAAACTTTTTACGTATTCCATCGAATACATTCATCATTAAGTTAAGAAATATTATAAAACATTATTTTCTCAAGTTTTTAAGAAAGTATATAGAAATTTAAGTACTACTTAAGAAAATATTCATTATTAGCTTTTAATGTTATTAAACATTTTAGCAGTAAAAACACTATGTTTCTTAATAGACATTTTTATAAATGAAAGCTTTGTTTTTAAAGCTAATTTTGGCATTCAAAAAATATTTCAATGGCATCGTTTAAGTAAATTACCAAAAATAAAAATGTAATGTTGCTCTTTGCATGAATAAAGTTGGCACTTGGATATATCGGTATATACAAATATATATTTTTCACATCCCTCACTCGAGAAAACATCTTTTTAGCACCTTCTGGCCGAAGGGGTGAACCCGTCGTAGATCCGCTGTGCCCTTTGGGCTGCCCTGACCCATGGCCGGCACGGGCTTAGAAGGCGCTCGGGAGACCTCGACGGAACCTGAACGACGCCGCTCTGACGTTAACATACAGCGGGAAACCAAATACAATACTTTATGAGGCCATCGATTTTGCCGCCTCCTCTTGCGCACTCTTCGCAAACATTTTATTTCGTATTTAAAGGCGATTTGCTATTTGCATTGACGGTTTGGTTTAGAGACCATTTGGTGTGTTCCATGTGTGTGTACCAGGTGCGAAAGGGGAGTGTTTGGGGGCAGCCTATGTGTACTCAGTGAGTGAACAACAAGTAAATAAGCCCCCAGCAAAGTAGCTCATAATTATATTATACTCACGTACGAAACTATGCAGAAAAATATTCAAAAGTTAAGAGGCAAAAATGCTATAAAGTACACCGAAAAAATTCAAGAAAATTAAGAGGCTTGATAACATAAAAGAAATATTTAAGTATGCTTTGCTTGAATACTTTGATAAATATATGTATGATGCACAATAAATAAAGTTGTGCGATGTACTCTTAAATTTAAGTATATTCAAATCACAATTAGATAAGTTTAACCTTCTATCTGTGTCTTGCTCGCACTCATTTAACATGGTTAGACTAGTCATAACTTTAACTTCAAACATATTTTTCTAGGATTTATTATGTTTAGCTTAGTTTGTTTGAATTTTTTCTTAGTGTAAGCATTCAGAAGCTGAATTATAGATCTACCTCTGGCTTGGTATGCGCATTTGTATAATCGCGGACGTCAATGTGTTTGGCCGTAAGAAACGGAACGGAAATTTCATAATCAAACCACACAGAACAACTCCATTTCAATCTTTTAGATACATATATACTTTTGAGTGGTTTCGGACAACCGTTTGACTTTGTGTTTCGTTTTTGTTTGTTTTTTATTTGAGTCATGAATGACTCGACTTTGACTTCGAACTGGAAACTGCAAAACTCAAGCTTAACTTGGCTCCAAAGAGCGAGCAATTCTGCTTAGCGGTGCCATAAAAGAAACAGTTTAATAGGTTCTTTCGGGCTCTGGCAAGAAAAGAAATGCTTCTTAAGCTTTTAATGATGTCTCGCTTGGAGTTTTTCGGGGACAAAGATGCTTTTGTGCCGGTTCTAAAGCAGGGGTGTGGCAAATGGCCAAGATCTTTCAAATGTAAATGAACTTTTAAGTAATAGTTTGTCAGTTAAAGGTTCTTGCATATTTGAGATTTAATGGAGATTTATTTTGAAGCTTATGATCTATTGTTGGAAGATCTTTAGAGTTATACTTAATTTAATATTAAAAAGCTGAGACATTTTCTTCATTTTTCCTTCGTTTTTATACCCTTGCAAGGTATTATATTCTTAGTCAGAAGTTTGCAATGCAGTGAAGGAATATTTTTAAATTATCAATTTTAAATGATCAATTTCAACCTTGACCCCTGATCCAATTGTAATCTGAAAGGGTATATAAACTTTGGCGTGTCGAAGTTAGCTTCCTTTCATGTTAACTTAATAAATACCTACAAGCAAAGTTTCGCTTAATATTATTTTGGATTCCCAACCATACTTAGGTAAATCTTCCAATTTAAAAGAGAAAACGCTCGAGTTCATCAATCTATAGGAGATATAATCACTCTTCTCAAGTTCCCCAGTTTGGACTTCCCGTTGTATTTTAACACAAAAAAGTGTTTATGCAAAGTGCATTGCGCTAAAGTCACGCAAAATGTTGGAAAAAGGAAACAACAACAGCAGATTCCTGGCTAGCCCACACACACTCACAAGCACTCACACCTCAAGATGGCTCAAAAGGAGGTGGGGGACCAGAGACCCAGTTAACAAAAAACATTCAGCATTCATTGCAACACTTGCAATACAACATAAGTAGATGTATGCAAATTAGCTCAGCTTGCATTGCATTGCTTTGCTTTGGTTTTGGCCCCGGCTTTGCCTTTGCAGTTTGTGTTTTGTATTTTGTTTTTAACGTTGCATTCTGTTGGTATGACTAATCGGCGTCTGCATATGCAAAACAACACCAAGTACGTAAAAAACGAGTGTAGTGCAGTCACACACTCGCGGTCAGCATAAAAGTAGCATAATAGTCCCTTCTCTCCACAAAATCCTAACAAATAATATAAATCTAAAGAATATGCTTACTAAGAATGTTTTATTTCTTAAAATAAAAATTTGTATCTATTTGATAAGATAAACTAATACAAACAGAATACACTTTTAAGATAGTGGGAAACGTTTCTATCTTGCTTAAGGGGGGGGTAAGGTTAATTCGGTGCAAAAAAGGGCACTTTTCAAAAAATTATTGTGGCGGAACGGCTAAAGTTAGCTTAATGAATTAAATACCATATAATAACACAACATTTGAATAATTTTTGATAAATGTTGTATTGAAAAATATTTAGAGGTAGAGAAGTTATAGGGAATCTCCAGAGTCGCCTCCAAAAAAAATTTTTTTTGCGGTGTACATCCTAACAGTCCACAGGATCATCCGATCTTAAAAAATTATACCTCATTCGTTAAAGGATAAGTGTCCCGAGGTATTCACGAAGCGTTTTTTTTTTTTAGTTTTTTTGTGATTTTTTAGGAAATTTGAAAGTCAAAAACCCGATTTTTGACTAAAAAAAAAACGTTATTTCTTAATTTAAAAATATATAAAAATTAAAAATTAAAAAAAGGCCGACGTGAATACCTGAGGAATTAGTTAAAGAATGTGTGTGCCAAATTTCAAATCGATCGGTCCAGTAGTTTTTCTGTAATCGTGTACACCGATTTAAAAAATTGAATTTTTCAGGAGAGCGCTTTAAACTTTGTGATTCCCATGCATTGAACACCAACCGACCTTCGTTCATCTCCGCATAACTTCGTCAATTATACTCTGATCGATGTAAAACTTGGACACAATATTCTTAAGATGTTAAACTTTAAAAATAAAAAATAAAAAAAAATTTACGAAAAAAAAAATTAAATACCTTAACCCCCCCTTAAATATTTTGTTAATAAACAATACGATTTTTTCTATTCTACATTGTAAGTTAATATAAGGATAAGATTGATTTGCTTTTTCTTAAAACTATAACGGCATTTGTATGTCTAGGTTTCTAATTGTATTGCTAATTATGGCTTGGTTTATTGTCATTTAAAATAGGGAGTAATATTTTACCCCAAAACCCTAATTTATATCCCCTTTCGTAACTCGTCTTTATATTAATTGTGAAATTACTTAAATGTTTTTAAGTCATATTACAACGATGACAGCTGTCTACATATTTAGTATAGTTAACACATTTCCAGCTTTTAAATTAAATGCAGTCTCGATGATTGATCTGTTTTTGTCCCAATACGGTTTTTGTTTGGTGTCCCGCTCCTATCCAAACTTTCTAAGCGCTGTTGTTTCGCTGCTGGCACTCTGGAAATTGCAGCTGAGTATTAGCTTCCCTGGAAAACGTTGCAACTTCTCGTCCCCCCCTCCATGTGAGTCCAACCCTTAGCCCAAGTCCGATGTTTGGCCACAACAAAGCACGTTGCACGTTGCTAACTGGGCTAACTTGGACGGTTGCCCGGGATTGTTTACTGCTTCATCTTTCCCCTTTTCTCCGTGCACAAAAAATAATAGTTTTTATACTTTAAATTTATATTGAAAAGATTTAAAAAAGAGTTTAATTAAATTTTTAAATATATATATTTTTTTTAATGTATTTATTCACATAATCAAAACGGGAAGAAAGGTATCATGATTAATGTATTCAGAATATAAAACTACTATTTTAACTATGCTCCTTAAAATTATAGAACAAAATTAAATGAAATAATTGAGATTGGAAAAGTATAAAATGTTTATTACAAGGGCTTAAAAACATATATATATATATATAGTTAAATAAGAAAAATACTTAGCCAAAAATGAAATAGGGTATGCAAAAAATTTTCAATGAAAAATTATAGCAAGTCATTATAAATTTTGGGTATTAAAATAGTTTCCCACTAATTTTTTTCACTGCACTTGTTCTTCTTCTTTCTCGAGCGGACAACTCTCTGCATTTGGTCATACTTCAATTGTTTTACCTCAGTTTGGCGTGTATGTATGTATGTGTCCGTCTGTGTTGCCTCACATACCAACCCACACAAAAAAGTCTGTTTTTTTATATTCATTATTGTTGCTGCCTTTAATTTTTGCTCTAAATACTTTTTACTTTTTCATTGCTTTTGTGTAACAAAACGCCTACGAAAAAGTTTCATTTTGCACTCGATTGTTTTGTTGTTTTCTTTCCGCTTATCGGATGTTCAGAAGTTGCATAAATTATTTTTGACCGATTTTACTTTTTTTCCGTTTCTGTATTTAGTTTGTTGTTAGCTTCAACAACAACAGCAACAATAATTTGTATTGTCTAATTAAATACGAAATTTTTTAATTGCACTTTAATTGTTGCGTTTTCGTTTTCATCTTTCGGTCTCTGTTTGGTTTTTCTCTACAGAAGGAAAAGTGAAAACGTGTCGCGATTAAAATTTAATTATAGCTTGTTGATAATACGATTATCGAGAGGGCTTAATTGCATTTGATGTTCAATGATCACGAGTAGAGATTATATATAATGTGTAAATGATCATGTGACCAAAAGGTTTCTCTGGGCATTTTTTAATTTATTAAATAATTTTTAAAATACGAAATAAAATTAAATAAATATTGAAACTACTAATATTTTTATTTAGGGGAAAAATGTCTGTTTTTAATGAACTAATTAAGTTTCGACTAACTTTGGAAAATACAAAATAAATTTGAATATATAGTGAGCGGAAACTAAAAAAGTTAATTATCAAGTGCCAAAAATGGAAATATATTATAGATTCTGGGAGTTTTTATGTATGATATAAGATTTCCACAGAAAATTGAAAAAACTCT
Organism: Drosophila bocki; assembly: GCA_008042715.1. NCBI lineage: Eukaryota > Metazoa > Arthropoda > Insecta > Diptera > Drosophilidae > Drosophila > Drosophila bocki. Next base: position 11,126 of record VNJY01005031.1, on the reverse strand, counting down.
TGTTGCACAACCGATAAAAAAACGCCTTAAAGGTGTATAATCTCCATTGAGTATGTGTTCTTTGTTGCGTTCCCTGAAAGGCAACTAATTTCTTCCCAAGATTAGTTGGTTCCCATGTCCAATGCTTTATTCCCTAGTAGACCTTACACACTATCACCTCTTTCATGTCTGACTGCACTTTAGACCCGAAGAATACTTAGCTCAGGGCGATCATTTGTTCCAACACCTTGTTGTGAAGATGAGAGAGAACGCAAAGAAACGAAACTGAGATGCGAACGCGTTCCCACACTAATTTCCGCTTTAACTTCCAAGAAATGCGGTGAGGAAATATTTTTAAATATTTAAATAACACCGCTTCTATTATACAATGTGGTAACAATACATTCAAGCGGTCAGAAGCTAATTAGTTTTGATAAATAAACGTTTCCCATGACAGCTGGAGATTAGCAGCAACAAAAACCCCAAACCCGCACCCACTATAAAGTCGAGTGTCCCAATACATTCAACGGTTTAGCTCTCAGAAAATTGTGCACAAAAAGAAAAAATAAATTGGCACGAACTCTGAATAATCGCAATATCAAAGCATATCATATTTTGATATCAACACGAGTGCGAAAACTTTGAGACAACAATACAAATTTTATAATGGAAATGAGTTCTTTCATTCTTTGTTAATATTTAATTTTTAGGTGTGACTTGTTCACATTCTTTTGAGTGACTTTAGGTGCTTTTATAATTCATATTATGTACATATCAGTGATCTTGGTCTATATTTTGTGATAAAAATAAAGTCATGACTTTTTTCTCTGTGCGACTTTTCATTCACGTACAAACAGTTAACGTTAACGTTTATTTTTTAATATCTTCGTTCTGGGAAGACCTAACTGAATCTACGGCGTGAAGACAGCCCAAAAATAAATGCTTAGAATTGAGCACACTTAGAAATAGACTCAGAGACAGTCGGCTCTCTCCCCCGCTCTAAGGCGCCGCAGATTTTTTTTCAGCCTCTTCTGCGCAGGCGCACCTGGGAACCAGTTTTGTGGCCAACAACAATCGGCCCTTGTACATTCTGTGGGCCTGGAAAAAGGGGCTGCCAGACCCGTTCACAAACTGGCACAAAGCAATGAACTGTTGAATAAAACAAAACCGAAAACACGCCTGAGAATCTTTTCCGGTGCGTCCCCAAAGAGCAGCACCAACCAGATCCCACGGAACAAACCCTCGAACCCCAGAACTCAGTCTGGGCAAACACAGACTGCTGCGGCAGAAACGCAGCCAGTGGGCGTTGCACTACGGTAAGGTTTTCAAAATAAATTAAGAGCTATGAGTAATTATGAAAACATTTATGTACTGTGGATATCAAATCAGGAAATGACTTAACACTCCCAGGAGAAGTTCAAAGAGGCGAATTGCCTTTCGTTTCGGCGTAGGATAAATAAATAGTCATGCTATCTAAGCAAGAGCTTTTATTTTTATGCATTATAAATAAAAAGATCTAATCCATAATCTTTTATGAATGTATGGAAAAGTTTTGACGTTTAAAATATATACTTTTATTGTGAGAAAAATAATTTATGAAGCCCAGATTAGTGGACATTTTTTCTGAAAATGTGTCAAAATAGAACAAACCCCGCTTTATTTATAAAAAATTATTCTTATGATTTAAAAATATAAATAAAACCTTTCACTAATACCATCTCTATCACTAACAAATACCTTTTATCACGCATTCTGCTTACAATAATTGACTTTAGAACCATCATTTAATTTCCCACAGCAATTACCAAACAATTTGTGCCCGATTTTTGTGCTTTTAAGCCCATCGTATTTGTTGTTGGTGTGAGTCAATGCCAACAATGGAATTTGTTGTTGCTGGTAACAGCGCGCTGCGTATGCAAATAGCGACAGATAAAACGCAACTACGTGATCACCGCGATAAAGACAATCCAAGAGACAGCATTGAACAACGCCCACTAATTTTAAACATTTGTTTGCTTGAAAATGTATAAAATAAAATCAAGTAAAAGCGAAAGCGGCAATATCTTTTTATTTTGTCTGGGTTTTTTCTCCCTGATTTTCTCATATTTGCGGTTTTTTGTGTCGTGGTAAATTCCCAAGGTGGCTGGGCTAATCGATGCAGCCGCTGAAAACTGGCAACGCTGCAACTAAAAACTAGTAAGAACCATATTATCTTAGGTCTCGACCTAAAAATACCCTCACAGAGCATGATATGGGCTATTGAAATACTTTAAAAATCCTTAAATAGGATTACAAAGCTAGTTACCCATCCTAAAATACACTTATTTGGAATTAACATCCCAATAGCTTTAATAATTACCACGATTTGGTGTTTTATAGAAAGAGACACTTATATTATACATACATATACCCCCTATACTTCGATTACCGGGTATAAACTACCTCCAACCTTTAGGGACTGGGACAAATCTGTTCTTTTTTAGTTCTACACTGGCTATTTTTATAGAGCTGGCTAACGACTTGCACTAATGGCCAGCGTCAGGCAATGGTCGCGGCCGGCTGGCTGCGTAGGCCCACGAAGCGCGGAACACGGCCCATGTCACGGCCGATTGCACTTTAACACTTGACCAGGCCAAAAGACCGGACACCGGAGACCGGAGAACGCGGGTGTGCCCATCCCGCATACAATTTCCATTCTCGATTCCCGTTTATGTGGCAGTGTAGTGTATTTCCACTGACCCGCGAGGTCACGTGTTGTTATCGTTAACGCAATGCAGGTAGTTTTCTTAATTTATGTATTCCCTCCACTTTTTTTCAAAGAGAAGTGTGTACCTGCCCTGCGATTTTCCCCTGAATATGATGGATTATATCTCCGTGTTTAGGGCGGAAATTCAAAGGAAAACTAGAAAGACACCACTCTCAAAGTGAAGTTGACGCTGACGATCATCGAGATTTTATGATGGAGTCTGCTTTAAACCAGTTGTTGTGATGCATTTCAGGGATTTCCCAGCGGCGAAATGGAAAACCTCAGTCTGTCTGTCCCTTTTTTCTTTTGTGAGTTTTCCCCGCCAGTCATTAAGCAAAGTCAAAAAATGGCTGATAAAATATATCCCCACGGTTTTCTTATCTCCTAGGCTGAAGTATTTTTGAGATTTGGCAGTGAGCAAGTTATAACTAGGAGATATATTTTTGAAATATATTATAAAGGTTGTTCAACCCTTGATAGTGAAAGGGTTATCCTATTTACAATTTAAATGATAAATTAATTCTTATTTTATAAGGGAATTCTGTATTTTCGTTAGATATATTTACAATAAAAACGATTTTTAAGCTGATGTAAAAGTAAATTGCCTTTCTTTCAAAAGAACAAATGCCGCACCCTTTCTATCTGAAAGGTAGTTAATTGTCTTTTATGATGGAAGCTGCTGTGAAAACCAGTTTGTTTGGTGCAGTTCAGGGCTTTCCCAACATCGCACTGGAAAACTCTCTCTCCGTCTCTGTCGCTGTTGTATGTGGGCTTTCCTTATCAAATTGCGGTCTGCTGACGTTGCGCCGGTCGCTCTTTTGCAACTGTTGTACTCTACTTTCCGGCCAAAAGATAAGATTGTGCGTAACAACAGTCGGATGGTAGGTATTGTAAATAAATAAACTTAATTTTTTAGGTCGTTTTTGCACAATCCACTGAAAAGGTGCTCAAAAAATGCTACGAAAGCAGCCAAACTGAGACTCGGACAACATGTAACTGATAATTACACTCGATGAGTCAGCAAGAGTTTTAAATTATTAATTTTAATGTGATCATTATGCGGAGTAACCAAATTCGGAGTTGCAAACTCTTTCAAATAATAGATTTTGATAAATATGCAGTACAAATGAAAAGAAAAAAGTTATAGGAAAACATGATTAAAAATAGCTAAAACACATACATATGTTTATTTAATATGCAATTCAATTTTCAATTCGATTTTTGATTATTTTATTATTAAATTGGTTGTGAAATATTCAATTAATAATGAGATTTTCAAGATAACAATAATTTTATTATTTTTTGGAACTGACTAAAAAACGTAAACTTTTAGGCTTTATCTAAAATTAAATTGGTCTGAACAGTCATAACTAAAAATGAAGAGGGTATTAAACGTGTTCCTTATTTATTATGATTAATAGACCTGCCCAGCGACCGAGAATAATTTTACCGATTATAAATAAATACGTGATCGAAGCTAATACATTTGACGTTAAGTTTCTTATGCATTCCTTTTATTTTGACGATAAGAATGAGCACACACAACCCTCAAAAATAAAATGAAATGAGTGGATAATTAACACAATCAAACCTCAGGTATACCATCGCCATGAGTCACTATTCTTCAAGGAAAACCCGTTCAACGAGTTTCTTGGATGCCCGAAATCAATGGAAATTCCTTTCCCCAAAATGACTTTTCCTTTGGCCACATCCCCAGCCGCACACAACCACACACACGTGACCTGTTGCTCTTGTTTCGGAATGAGAGCTTTTGAAAACATCAGCAAATGTTTACTCCGAAAAATGCATGTGGCTCAGCAAATAATCTACTTACAGTAAAAATTCTACAATTTAATTTACAACAACAAATAAACGTAATATTTTCCAAAAACATATGTATGTTATTTAATTATTATAAATGGATATAGAACCCATCAAGCGATTAAAAATGTGTGTTAGATGGTTCCCTTTAAGGAGTTTTCACTGTGCCAAGAACGTTTCAACAATGTCCTCTCAGAGATCAGCCTCTCTCTCCCTTTCTCACCTGTTGCTAAATAAATTAATATGAAGAGCGGTATCCATTGAGGCGACGAAAAAACTGAAATGGCGCGCTTGAGCAAATGCGACGTTGGCGTCGTAATTTGAGCTGCGCTTTTCGTGCGGTCTCGACTTCTCGTTGTTGTTCTTGTTGTTGCTGCTTTCCTCTGTTGTTGTTTTTGTTGCTGCCGTTGTGTTGGTGACGCACTCGCGGTCATGATCGTTGATTTGTAGCCACAACTCGTATTGGAAAGGGTTTTCGTTTTAGACTTTTCGTTTTGGCTTACAGTTTTCATCCAGGAGATATTTATGCATTGGGCATTGAGCTTTGTTTGTTGTTATTTATTGCATTCTGCTCTTCTCTATTTATCTATTCCCTCTCCCACACGCACACACACACACACACACACCTGCGACACGTTTGCCGCACTTGGCTTAGAACAGGTTTCCTTCAGTTTATATTTTTCTTTTTTCGCTAGTTGTATTATTTGCACACTTTCGCACGCGACACTTTCTAGCCTGAATTTGAATATTGAGCACAGAGATTCCGCTTCCGCTTTGAGCCAATCTAATTTCGCATTTTTTCACGCTGGCCAGAATTGTTACCCTAAATCACACACACACGCGCAGAAGAGGTGGCTTAAAAAAAGTTGAGCTTGTGTTGAGGCTGCCCTTCTGAACTGCAAGCTCACGCATACACATTGGCCAACACTAACACACGAAGCCAAACAGCCAACAACGCTAAAATAACGTTTTGTTTATAATTTTCCGCGGAGCCGCGCGACGTCGTTTCTTTTTTCAAAAATTTTTCGAATGCGCCCATGGAGCTCCTTATATAGATGTCGAACGTCAGTGTTACCAGATGAAAATTTGGTCTTCCCGCTAAAAAATCTCAAAAGACCTAAATTATTTCGAGGCTGCTGGGCACACTAAAATTACATGCTCTTAGTCTCCACCGCAACCTGGTCACACACGCCTTTACCGCCAGATTTAATATTTTTCAAAGTGGTGTAAATTAAAGTAAAAGTTATTATTTATTTCGGAGAATTATAAGGCTGGGTAACAGAGTATAAATTTTAAAAAATATATATGGTCTGTTGTGTAACGCATTTATTTAGTTAATTACTTTATAAATATTCTCTTATTTTTATTCAAAAGTTATATAGAAATAAAAAATTTAAACAATTATAAAACATAATTTTATTATGATGTACAATGTTTACAATACAATTAAAGATTTTTCTCTATGGGAGAGCATAATGTAAATCAAATGCTTTTTTTTTAAGTAACAAGTGGGTTTGAATTAAAATTATAATATAAATAAAGTTAAATTACAAAAAAAAAAGCAAAACAAAACAAATAAATTTGTTTAATACTATTATAAAATAAAGACAATGCTTTTGAAATTCGTTGTGTGTCATGAACTTTTGAAAAACTATCTGTGAAACGATGTATTTTACAAGAAACATACAACATCCTACATAAACGCTCAAAAACTTTAGTTAATCAGTAAAAAAAATGTAAAAAAAATTCCTTTATTCTAGTTACAAATTGACACATTACAGTGGAATGCATAAAATTCTACATAAATCACGGGTCTCGTGGATATGCAGTGCGTACTTTATGCAAATAAAACCGCCCACAAAGCGCCGACTTATCTCTTAAAATAGAAAAAACTTTGCATAGGCAGCCAGAAAATTTGTGTAACAAAAAGGCCGACAACAAGTCGCAAATTTTTGGAGGTCTAGGTGAGACTATATAATGCCAGTAGTAAATAGAGTCGCAGCAGTTCTAGAACTTGGTAAAATGGCAAAGTTCCAAAGTAGACTCTACCTTTTCTTGCTCCTGGTGCTTCTTGGCATTCATCTGGGAGATTTCATGCCCCTGGAGGATATGGATTCTGAGGAGATGATTGACTTGACCGACTTGGGCGATACCATATTTGGCAATCCAGATGTCGATACCACAGGGGCCTTGGTCGAAGCTCACAACGAGGAGTCCGCACAGAATCCCGAGGAACTGGGAACCTACTACGAGGGAGATATACTCATTCCGCTGAGTTATACGGAATCCAGATCCAATGGCACAAGGAATGGCATCCTAGCGCTGAGTTCCCGCTGGCCGGGTGGCGTGGTGCCCTATGAGATCAAGGGCCCGTTTACCTCACAGGAATTGGGGAACATCAATCATGCCTTTAAGGTAAAGCTGAAAAATAATAAATAATATGAAACTCCAAACTTAATATGTCCTTAAAGGAATACCACACCAGAACCTGCGTTCGTTTTAAGCCTCGGACAACTGAGAAGGACTACATCTCGATTGGCAGTGGAAAGTCTGGTTGCTGGAGCAGCATTGGACGGCTGGGCGGGCGGCAGGAGGTGAATCTGCAGTCACCCAACTGCCTGAGGACATATGGTACTCCGATACACGAACTGATGCACGCCCTGGGATTCTTCCACGAGCAGAATCGCCACGAACGGGATGCCTATGTCCGAGTGATGAGCGACAACATCAAGCCCGAAATGATGGCCAACTTCGAGAAGGCCAGCTCCAGGACCCAGTCGGGCTTCGGTGTGGACTATGACTATGCCAGCGTGATGCACTACTCGTCCACCAGCTTCACCCGGAACGGTCAGCCGACACTGAAGGCTCTGCGCCCTGGTGCCGATGCCAACCAGATGGGACAGCGCCGTGGCTTTTCCGCCGGAGATGTGCGCAAGATAAATGCCATGTACAAGTGCAAGATATAGAAAAGGAATATGTGTAGAAGTCAGTGGTTTAAATACCTAAAGAAAGATATAATGACAGAACTAACCGTAATATATGCATATGCAGAAATCCGATTTGGTGGGCATTTCTCTCTTGTAACAGATTCTCCTTAAAATAAGTAACAATAGTTAATCAGATCTTCCCAATGCTTCCAACGATAATCCTGAGGCAAATAGTCCTGGAAAGATCCCATTTGGTACTGTAACATACAGTTTCGAAGATGGAAATCTTCATTGCCGAGCACCCAGTACTCTCGTCTTGGGATTATTTCGAAAATCCTTCAACTCTGTGCTTAGTCTTTGGATGAAGTCTTCCTTTGACTTGCCGAAGTCTCCTTCTGTGGAATACTTTACTTTGGCCTTGAACATAATGCTGCTCTCCCTTGGGGATGATGATGGTTTCTAACTTTTGTGGTGGCACCAACTCATCATTATTGTAGGTAGTTTTATCAGTACTTACAGACATTTTAATTGCTAACTTGTTGCGTTCACCCAAAGAGATCAACCTGGCCAAAGTTCATCAATTACAATAAGTTTAAGTGGTTTTCAAAAGAGAATTTCGAGTCGAAATGCAAAAGATGGAAAGAGCTTTAATCGCTGAGATACAAATGAGCTTTTGTTGATTCTCTCTCAGTTGTATTGATTCAAAAGCAGTGAGAGAAGAGAGTATTCGCAAAATTGCTGGGTTGCTATAGCAACAATCTTCAAGATTTGTTTCAGTTTCTTAAATATAAATATAGTAGGTATAAATTCAAAAAGAAAGGAGCTATTATTTTGTTTATAAACACAGAATACTTTTATCGCTAAAAGAGAATTAAATTCTTTTTATTTTAAATCTATTTATCAATCAGTTAGTTTTCCTAAGCTAATATCTTTTTTATAGATCTTCAAAGTAGCCTGATCTCTCGAATCTCTCTAGCATCTTTTTGGCATCTACGACATATTCTTTGAGATGATAGCATTTCCGCCTGGTTTCGTCATTGTAAAGCATTTCCTCTATGTCAAAGTTGTACGTTCTGAGACCCACAGAAATGGGTAGGAAGGTGCTTACCATAAGGAACTCTGAAAAGAAATTAATCCGAATTATTCAACAGTAATATTTACCAAAAAACTTTCCTACTAACCATAGTATCTATGCCGCTTGAATTCCGCCCAGAACCCCAGGGGAGTGGGCATTTTTCCCTGGTAACCGATCTTTCGGAGAGTCTCCAGCAGAACCGTAAAGTAGTACTTGAGCAGGTGTTCCAGCTCCTCAGCGCGCTGTTTTGGACCCATCAGCATGTATATTGAGTATATTAGATCTACGGCCATGGGAGTGACATTGCAGCCCTGGAAGTCCAGCAACATGCAATCCTCAAAGCCTCCGGTTTCCTTGTTGTGCTTGAACATCATGTTCCGGCAGTGGTAGTCCCCATGGCAGAGCACGTAGTAACCATCCGGTTGAGGATTGTTACGATACTCCTGCATGGTTTGTCGCAGTCGCTCCTTGTACCGGAGTTTTATCTTCTCAAAATAGGCCTGGTATTTGTTAAGTTCCGGAGTGCTGCCCAAAAATTCAATAAACGGAGCCATGCCGGCGTTTATAATAGGACTGTCCATCAGGCCGGGCATTTCACACATGCCGTTCTTGAAGTCCTTAAGGTAATCGGGCCGCTACAATTAGGGTACACGATTTTATAAAAACTTAATACTTATAAAATATTTTAGAGTAAAAATTAAAAATCTCTATTCTGCTCACCTCATTAATCATTTTCATGCTAATTGCTTGGATTCTGGCCAGCTTGCCGTAGGCACTACAAATCTCCTCCTGCGTGAGCCAACGATCCCGCACCACAGTGTAGCCCATCTCCACGAGATCATCGAAGATGATCACCTGCTTCGGGCTTAGACTGTGGTAGATGCAGTCCACATACAGTCTGGCATTGTCCTTCACCTCGCGAAGGATCCGCTCGCACTCCGGCAGGACCTTGCTGTACATGCCAATCTCTGTTATGAACAGAGGAGAGTCGGCAAACAAGTCCTTCTTGAGACCCTCCTCCTCGGGCATTGTTTTGATGATCAGCGACTTTGTGAACTCTCCCTTCTGGGTGGTATACTTCACCTTGGCCCGGAACATAATGCTGGCATAGTGATCGCCCTTGGGACTGGCTGGCGCGAAGGTCAGGTCTATCACTTTGAGTTCAGGCGCCTTTTCATGACCAATCAGCACCTTTGTAATAAACAGAGTATTCAGCCATTCTGGCGGATTCAATTCGTCGGCATTGAAGCTTTCCTCGGCCATATTGTCAAAACTGCTTTGAAAGTAAACTAACTATGGTGTGGGAGAGTTTGTTCTATTTAAACATTTTTGTTTTTGAGCTTTCTGTGTAAATGTAATAGGCCCTCAGCTTGGCGAAATTGTTATCAGTTTGTTATTTTTTTGGGGGCTCTTCAAGCAACACCTGACCACAAAAGGTTCAATGGGAACTAATATCGCGCACGCTTTTTCGATTATTTTGATGTTCATTTGAGCTTAAAAGCTTTACAAAGTTCTCTCAACAAATATAAAATATTATTTGAAACCATAAACCATTGAGTCACGCTGACAACTATTCAAATTGTTCAGTATAAAGCTCTCTCTTAACTCTCAACTATTTTTATCCACGCTTTGGCACAATTTTAATTTGCTTTAAAACCGTGTAACCAACTTCACCGACTCAGTCGAAAGAGAAACTCTGGATCGTAAACATTGCAAAGATTACAAAAGAATATGGCTAACAGCAAAGATAATATTACTAATCCCAATGAACACTTGGAGATACCCAAGTGGATAAATGAGGAATACTTCGCGCAGGTTCTAAATAAAGACGAGCCCCAGTATGAGAAGATACTGAGCTTCAAGCCGGTGGCTGCGATTCCGCCGGGTGAGAATTTCACTTCGATTATGCTGAGAGTTCACTTTGATCTTCAAATGAGGGGTAAGAAGAGCTTAATGGTTTTAAAACAAAGATAATGAAATTAGACATAAATATTGCGCAAAGTATACATATATCAAATTATACCCTATCCCATCCCAATTTTCTCTATTATTTGACTCTCCCCGCAGATGGCAGTACCAAACACAAGACTTATATATTCAAAACCATGCTGGCGGAGGATCGTGGTGGCAAGGAGATCCGTGAGGGTGGCATTTTCGACAAGGAGCTAATGATGTACCAGACCTACCTGCCCGCCTTCGAGGAGCTCTACCGTGCCGCTGGAGAGCAGATTCAGCTGGCGCCCAAGTGTCTACATACAGATCAGAGGGAGAATGGCATTCACTTTGTATTCGAGGACCTAGGAGTGAAAAAGTTTAGAAATGTAGATCGCATTCAGGGTCTGGACCTTGCCCACATGAAGCGATCTTTACGAAAACTGGCTGAATTCCATGCGGCAGCCTCTGTATATGCGGGGAAAAATGGATCTTATCCCGATGATTTTGAGGAAGGATTCATTGCTAAGGACAAACTGGAGCTGCACGAGCAAGGCTTCAATGTAAAGGCCAGGTCTTATCACAAGGCCATGGATGGATGGGGCTTAGAAGATCAGGAAAAGTACCTGAAGAGTTTTGTGAGTCA
>VNJY01005019.1:0-21790 GCA_008042715.1 Drosophila bocki | reverse complement strand
TCATTCAGATAGCTTTAAAACTGAGCGACTAGTTTGCGTAGAAACAGACAGACAGACAGACGGACAGACAGACAGACGGACAGACAGACAGACGGACAGACGGACAGACAGACAGACGGACAGACGGACATGGCTAGATCGACTCGGCTGTTGATGCTGATCAAGAATATATATACTTTATAGGGTCGGAAACGTCTCCTTCACTGCGTTGCAAACTTCTGACTGAAATTATAATACCCTGCAAGGGTATAAAAACTAAACAACAGAACTAAAAAAGAGTATAACTACATGTTATCAACTGAAAAAACTACCCGATTAAATCTAATCTCCAAAGAATGCCCATAAAGGCAGCTATTATAATTTGATATTTGATATTATTATTTTTTTTGAAAGCTTCCAATTAAACGTCAGAGAACTGGTTGCATCCCACTGTGCGGTAGAATATTAAAATTTTGAAAAATCAAATTAAAGGTGCCGCGCGCTGGTGACACGAGACGTTTTGTCCACACGGATAAGGCGACGGATTGGGCGAGGCTGGCAACGGGTTAATCCTGTTTGATATCTCACTCCGCGTATCAATTAGGCATTAACTCACATTTATGGCCCAATTTGTTAAACGCACACATTTCAGCGCCTCGCAAACGGAGATAACGATCGAGGGAAAGGAAAGGGTCTGCGGGGAGCTGACGGTTCGAACTGGAAAAGTTAAGCATTGAAGTTTGGTGCCAAGAGTGGCATCATAAATTATGCTAAAATCGTATCGAGACGCGTCTGTTTCAGATGCATTTAATTAAGCCTGCCTTTTTGGGTGTGTCGACCGAAACTGAAGCTTAAACTGAAACTGAATCTGGAACCTGAAAGCCTGAGACTAGAGACATGGACCAGACCTAGGCTAAGCTTCGACATTGACATTGCCGCATGGGGCTATGCTTTTAACTTTTGCTCTTTCCAGGGCCCACACATGGACACTCGAGGGTGGTTCAATAGATCAGACTAATAGATAAATATTATATTTTATTTAGAATAATATTTATACTCGGGACCTTTGTGATTGATATGATAGAAAATCCTTCACAACATTCCTGTTTTTAGATCAATAAATAATTAAATTATATTTTCAATTACTTCATTAATTACCTATTTTAATAGTAGAATTTAAGCTTCATTTTTAAGCAGTTAGTTGTATATATTTATAATAATTCAACCAAAAACCATAGATGGAGAACAATCCTCCGACAAGGCATCTATTTCGAATGTGGCAAGCATCCTCATCAAAAACTGTAAAACTTATAGAAATATAAAAACATAATGAATATTTCCTATTACTTTGACCTCAGCTGTATACCTGTGCCCTCCCAGCTTGAGATGAAACTGAAAGAGACCACGAAGAGACTGTAGCCGGTGCGTGGCTTGGCTCTTTACTTTTTGGCCGCTCACGTCGCTCCAGTTTGACCAATTTCGGTTTTGCTGGGCTTATTGTTATTTAGATGAGTTTCCTGCAGCCGGGCGTAAAAGTTGTTTTGGGTGGATCGGGTTTCGGATCGAGAATTCGTATAAAAACATTGCCTATCTGCCACAGAGACATCATTCCGAGTCGTCTCGCAAAACCAAAATGTTCCGTTACGTAAGTAAAAAGGACGAACTACGAAATGTCGATTTCCCTTTGAAGATTAAAAAGAAGACATAAAATTAATTAAATTAAATTAATTTTTAAAAATTTTAGACCAGCGTAAAAATCGAGATATTTTAAAAATATACTTCTGTCGCTTAAAGTTAAAAATTTTAACTTAAAATATTAAGTATACGCAAAATTCAACAAACTTTTACTAATTGTAAATTTCTTCTCCTACTCCTTTAGATGCTCGTCGCCTCCGCCTTCCTGGCCTGCGCCTATGCTGCCGCCAACTACAACCAGGATGCTGGTGCCTACATCACCAAGACTGGTGCCGACATCCAGCCCGATGGCCACTACAACTACAATTATGAGACCAGCAACGGCATTGCCGCCCAGGAGTCCGGCCTCGGAGGCTACCAAGTCAACGGTGGATACTCCTACTACTCCCCCGAGGGCCAGCTTGTCCAGATCCAGTATGTTGCTGACGAGAACGGCTTCCAGCCCCAGGGTGCCCTGCTGCCCACTCCTCCCCCAATCCCAGCTGCCATCCTGAAGTCCCTGGAGTACATCCGCACTCATCCCCAGTACGTTGAGCCTGCCCAGCGGTCCCATGGTTTTGGTCGCAAGACCTTCGGTTAAATATGTCCCCAGGATAGCGTTGTAGCGCACTCTAAAAGCTTTATTACGATGTGTTAAAATGTTATTGTCGAGTTTAAATAAACGAGAAAGATTCGAAGAAAATTACCGATGGGAATTTAATTGGAGATTTGAGAAAAATAAGGTATTAAGAAGGGGTCGGAGTAGAAGCTCAAATAGCAGCCTTTATTTTTAATTATTTATCTTATTATGCTAATGAAAAATTAAAATTAAGACTGAAAAGTTTTTTTTTAAATTGAAATCAAATTAACTAATTTAAATTCATCATTTATGAGCTTAGTTCTAGTTTTTAAAACCACGTTGAGGGTATTATAATTTCAGTCAGAAGCAAGAAACGCAGTGAAGAAGTCATTTCCGACCCTATAAATCATATATTCTTGATCAGCATCAACAGCTGAGTCAATTTAGCAATTTGTGCCAGAAAATTTTTTTTTTTTAATTTTTTCAAAATTTTATCATTCAAAATGTCAAAAATAGTGAAAAATTTAGATCTCTTAAAAATTTTAATTTGGAATGCAGATTTCTTAACCTATTAAAAACAAGCATAGAAATGTTTTCCGAATTTAAATTTATGCATTTTTGGCTTAGTCATGACTGATTTTCTATTCGATCCAATGACCTACCTGAAAACTTCGGCTTTAGGAGTTAAGCTTACTTTATTGTTTTAACTAATGACATTTTATAAAGATAAACAAATGTAATAACATAAAATATTTCTATAAAATATACCTAAGATCAAATGGAAAGGATATTCCATTTTAAGAAGGAGCCACGAGTTCTTAGAAGCAATCTCTAAGCTTTCTTCACTTTTTCTCTGTCTTCTGAGCTTTGAGCTACTCTTGAAAAATTGAACTTTATCTTCGATTTAAGGCATACTTTTCGGATTTAACAAAAATCAAAACAAATTGGTATCTAATTAGTAAGTTGGCTATCTCAGATCGGCAGCAAATGGTGAATATTTACGATGACACTCTCGGCATGTGTTCAAGTTTCAAGTTCGGCTTAGACTTTGGCGCAACTGCGCTGCCGGCATTCGCTCGCATTCATATTCGCATTTGCATCTCATTAACAACAAAAGCCGCTAATCGAGTGACAGTCCAAATCGCCTCTTGGCGCCTCCGTTGAGGATACACTTTTCTTTGGGGGGAGATTCGAGTGATTTGTTGATTTTGTCAGTCCTTTTGGATCTCTCGAGTGAAATGGCAATTGAATTTCTTCTTGATTTTAAATAGTGGAATTTTTTAAAATTTGATTTTAAATAATTTAAACATAACAGAATCAAAAAGTACTATAATATGTTAATATATAAACATTATTATATATTTTTATGGGTGTTAAATAATAAATTACAAATTTAAATTACGTGTTTCATATAATTTTATCTCAAATTTATATTTATCATTAGAGAAAAGTTCCCCTTTTGTGGTAATTTTCAAGTTTACTATAAAAATATTTTTATTTAAAATTTTCTTAAATTTAAATTCATAATAAAAATAGTAACAAAATTTAAATATTAACTGTAATATAAAATATAAATTCAGATTTTAATTATACTGTAAAATCTGTGATCTAAAATATAGCATAACAATTCAGCCAGTAAATAAATATTTTGACTAAAACTATAATTAAAATCCAATCCAATATGTTTTATTTACACTAATAAAATAAATACAATTAATCTTTATAATATAAACATTTTCTATACTTATTTATTTATTATTTATTATTTATTTTTATCTTAAACTTAAACCATGATGAAAAATATAATCTGTAACCCGAAAAGCGTCTTTAAAGTTCGGCTTTATGATTTTTTAGCTGCTTTAGTTCGGTTAACAATTCATATATTTATTATGAATTTAAGTCAAGATTAGATAAGAAAAGAAGCATTGTGCGGGTTAAAGTGGCTGGCATCTGTAAATCGCGATCGTTGATCTGCGATTTCCAAGGCGCAGATAAGAATGCGCTTTAGATACAGATGTAGAGGTTATAGAGCACCACCTGGGCCGGTCGTAAAAGCCGTTGAAAAGCCCAAACAACAGTCGATAACAAACGCAGCTATTAAGCGAGGAACGCTCGTAAAACTCGGTCAAACTCATATTTTCAGATGCGCGAATTAAATTAATAATTCGGACCGGCGAGGAGTCAGCTGGCGCTGTGTTGTAGGTGTAGGTCAGTGATCGGATCGGAACGGTTTAGCAGGTTGGGTTTCGAGTATAAAACGAACTGTTGGCGGATTTCGAAATCAGTTTATCAGTAGCAACTGCAGCGAAACAGCAAAAAACAGCAACCCAACCTGCCAATATGTTCAAGAGCGTAAGTGTTGTCATATCTAAATAGTTATCATATGGTATTTCTAACCGAGGTCTTTATCTGGCACCGCAGGCGCTAATCATTTCCATGTTCCTGGTGGCCGTCATCCGAGCTGCCGATGAGTCACAGGCCGAGATCACCAAGTACCGCAATGAGATCAAGGAGGATGGCAGCTACAGCTGGGAGTATGGCACCTCTAACGGCATCGATGCCCAGGAGAGTGGAGTGGGCGGTGTGAATGCAGCTGGTTCGGTCAAGTACACAGCTCCCGATGGGACACCCATCGAGCTGGAGTACACCGCCGATGAGAACGGATACCAGCCGAGGGGAGCCCATCTGCCCACGCCTCCTCCCATTCCCGACTACATCCTCAAGGCTTTGGCCTACATCGAGGCCCATCCCTTCACCAGGATCCAGCTGAAGAAGTAGATTCTAATTACTTTTAAATTTAGATGTAATTTAGCCAAATTTTTCTACACAAAATATAAAATCTAAGTAAACAATTGAGTTTTTGTGTTATTTAAAACAAAGGGAAGTGATAAAAAATAAAAACTATTCTTTGCTATGACTTAATAATTAAATTTTAATTTAAAGAAACTCTTTATAAAACCCAGCAATGACAACACCCACACCCATGCACAATTACCATTATCTCTGTGTTTGTTTTCTTCTTTATTGGTTGTAAATCATCGTTTAATTGCAACAATTTGTGATATAATTTAGCGTTCCGATAAAAGTCCCTTTGTCGGCTTTAGTTTGCAACTAAAGTACAATTGATAGTTTGGAATAAATCATAGATTCAACTGCCAGACTTTGTTGCTCTCATTGAGCTTGAATTAAAATTTTCAAGTTTGTTGCGCGCTTTTCAAGTGCCGAAAAAAAATCATCGAAAAAATGTCACATAAAATTGTCCATCAGCTCGTTATGCATCTTGTATCTCTTAAATCACATTGAAAACATGCTCTCTCTTTCTCTCTATCGCCCCCTTGCTGCTTGTGTTGTTAATATTATTTCATAATCGTAATTATTATTGTTATTCTTGTTTTTGTTTGTTTCTGAAAAGTACAACGTGCACATATCTTAGTAGTTTGAATTAGTTCATAATATGTTGTCTCGCATTTGTTGTGTGTTTTTTACAATAAGTTAACGTTTATCTTTATATCACCCCTGCAGTGGGCTTGCTTTATCTTTTTGCATAGGCAACTGTTGTTTAATTATTTTTAAGGTTTTCTAATGATTCCTCGTCTGTCCTCATGTCCGTCTGTTAAATGTTCCATGTCTTGGGGGTTTTTATTTTCTTAATTTTTGTTTTTCGAAAAATGATCTTTAGAACGAAATTGTTTCGTTAGTCGCTTAAAGAGGTTTCGATTTATTGTTTAGGCCGCTTAGCTTAGTTAATCAAGTGTTCCTTTTGCGTTTCCAATTGGCTTTGCTTGTTACAATAATCAATTAAGATGACTTTTTGAGTAAATTATAAAAAAGAGTAGAAAAATCTAATAGATATCGTTACCTTTGCTTTTCTTTTTTTGTTTAGTTTATCTAGTTTTAGTTTTAGTTTCTTTTTCGTGTTTGCAAAAAGTGCTATTCGCTCAAAAATTATTAAAGGTTCTTTTTTTTCGTTTTCTGTTGCTTCTGTGTCGTGTTATAGATCTCGAATTATGTAGTTATCGCTAAGCATTGATCGAGTAGCGTTATTTTTTTTTTTTAGTTTTTTTTTTTCTTCACCTCTCTTTAGAGTACACATAAGTATAGTTTTCATTACAGTTACTAAAGACATAAATGAACGCATTGACTTAAACTTAAACGCAAAATGGGGGCCGTATGAGGGATGCGGGTTAACATAGGTATCGCTTAATAAACGTAATCTAGAATCTAGAAGACTGCCTGTCTATTTGTAAATTTCCAAAAATGTCAATATGTGTATGCGGGCTCTGGTAAGGTAATGGGGTTAGAATAAGTGTTGGATTAGTCTCGGGTTAAGTGTGGTATCATCCATCCGCCTTCCTGCTTCCTGCATCTGTGTGTCTCCTTATGCCGTTGTGGGCGACGCGGCCGGTGTGGCGGCATTGGTCAACTTGGGCGGATGCGTGGCATTCACCACGCGGTTCGTATTGTCCAGCGTCTTGGAGTGCTGCAGCTGCATCAGGTAGTGCTGCTGCGTCGGCTTGTGCAGCGCCAACTGCGACAGGGCATCATCGATGGTGAACCACTGGCGCTTCCGTCCGATGCTGCGCGAATCCTCCCACTCGTCCAGCTCCTGGGTAACGTTCATCACGAACACTTCGGTGCGATGCATGTGGTCGTTGTTCTGAAACATGTCAATAAATTTAACATTTATTTATTTATATTATATTTACAAACAAACCTCGAATACGCCAAGACAACGTCCCAGATCGCCCACGACACCAGCTTCCTCAAGAACTTCACGAACAGCGGTCACCGATGGTTCTTCTTCAGGCTCTACTCCGCCTCCAGGAACAATCCACAACTCCGGTCGGCGAGAGGAGGTGACCAAAAGTACCTAAAAGATAGCAACGTTAGTAATGAGCTTATAGTTTTGATTAACAAAATACTTTTCTCACCTCCGCCTCATTTTCAGATTTCACGCAAATACAGGCTGCCCGTCGCCTGAATCCATCCTTGTCGTAGATACGAGTTGAGTTGGGCTTCTCTTTGACCATCTGGAAAACAGAAAAACACCAAATCAAATTGTAAAACTTAATTTAAAGCTGAAATGTGACCAAATCCCCTTCATATGGGCACGTTTAAAAATAATAATAATTGCTGATAAATGGCAAAGCTCTTAATATATCATTTTATAGCTGACGCCTTTAATTTGAATGTGCGGGCACAGGAAAATCGTGATTCCGGCCTTATCAGATGCGAGATTGTACCGCAATCGCGCGAATTGCAGCGCCCCTGTCCGTCCGGCTTATCAGCCGGTCTTACTGCCTGTACTTGACTTGGGTGCCGGTCGCGTTTTGCCGATCGGCGTCCCTCGCGAATATTATATGTACTAATTTATGGGTCTGCTTTCCGGCAATCATTGTGGGGGTGGGCATGCTGGGCAAGTAGTATTGAAAAGCGATTAATGTTGGAATGAAAAAGCGGACAAAGAAACTATAGTATATAACAAATCGATTTGAAAATCAGGTCAGACAGATAGGAGCTTAAATGCAGAAGTAGTCAAGTGACTGGAAAGTTGGGAGACTTTGGGAACTTTAAACTTAACTTATCTTTAATTCTATTACAATTTGTAGTTTAATAGTTATCCACTTATTAAATTCTAAGTGAACAAGAAAGGCAGATGTAAGAATGTTTGAATAATTAAAAAAAATTTGGCATTTAGTTTGTTGTCAAACAGCTTTTCCCGCCCTTGTATCAAGAAACAACAGGTGCATTTACCGCCCTATGTCTTTGTAGGGTAATTCCGCGCCCATCATTCCCCTCTTCTTTTCCCCATTCGTGTTTGCTTACTTTTGCAGTGGTATTCGCTGATAGCAGATGAGCGGTGTTGTCTTCTTAGGCACTTGTTCTCCTTCTCCTCGTCGCCCACCTTATGCTCCTCTTCTTATCGCTCCTTAGCCCGTTCTCCTCTTCCGTTGCAACAAGTGTGTGTGTCAATGTGCGCGCGAGACGTGTGTGTAAGTGAGTGGGGAGCCGGTCGCTTTTGCTTCTTATGATTTTCTGCTTTTCTGGCGATCTCGTGCCGCTTTCTTGCAGGTGCTTCTGGCTCGCTCTCTCTCTCTCTCTATCTCGCTCTCTCCTCCCCTCCTTTTCTCCTTTTCACGCGATCACAACGGAACAACACAAAGGGAAATGGCGAAAAGTGCTGGTATTTGTTCGTGTGCGTCAGTGTTTGTTTTTGTTTTGAAGTATTAGCGAAAAAAGAACTGCGCGTCGGAAGACGGGTGTGTGTATGTGTGTGTTTAAAGGGGGAAAACAGAAACAACAAACAGAAACTTGTTGAAAGTACGAAAAAAACAAACGAGAAGAACAAAAATGAAGAAGGAAATAAAGCGCAGACAGGGCAGAATTATTTAACTACTTTGCAAAGATTGCATGGTTGTTGTTGTTTTTGGTTTTTGTATTGGTTTTATACGGCAAAAACAGAGTGTGTATGCGTGCGTGAGTGTGTGTGTGTGAGTAAGAGTCGCAGCTATTCTCTTTGTACTAAAACTTGAGATGCAATTTTGGATCTCGGCTCAAGTTTTTGTCGCAATTTCACCAGCTCCACTCGTTCGCCTCTTTTGCCGTTTCGCCTTTGCGCCTTTATCTCAGCGACACACATGCGTTTTCGTTTTCGCTTTCCATTGCCTCCGCGGTGTGCGTGTGTCTGTTTTTCCGGCTGCTGCGAATGCGATGCGGCGAAAGAAAAACTCCTTGGAAAATGCAGGGAAAAGCCCCAGATATAGCGTGCTTTTGACCCGTTACGACGCGAACGAAGCCGCGCGGCTCTTCTCCTTTGTGTGGCGAGAAAAGACCGCTTTTTAATCGTATTTTTGTATTTCTTTTCCCGTCGAAAGAAATAGAAATTGCCGTTTGTTACTAGAGATGTGAAAAATATGTAAAGTTATCAATATATCGATAAAAAAGCTTATTTTTTTATATATTTGTTTTATTAATATTATTTCTTAATTTATGAAAAAAGGTTAAAGTGTTTGATTTTACGCTTTGTGTTTTGGCGAATTCCACGAAAAATCGTGTTTTCCTGGTCGTAGGGATCGGAAAATTGTTGAAAAGCTTAATTTTCCTCGAACAGTCTGGCAACACTAATATCGGTTCAAGCGGCACCTATTAGGGCATGTTGCAAGTTACCACTGCCCAAAATAACCGATTGGGGGCGCCAACAAAAACACGTTAGATTTAAAACTAAATAAAAAACTTTAAAAATCTGGAACTTTAAATGTAAATATAAAGAATAAAATATATATAAAGTATTAAAGTCGGCTACAATTATATTATTTTGTAATATTTCATATATCACATATTTCTACTGCGTTATAAATATGTTAAAGATCCTTTTTACATAAAAAACATATATTTAACACCCATTATAATATTTGTATCTGCTTAGAAAATATACATTAAATTCTATTAAAGTTAAAAAACAGACTACAAGGCAAATCCGCATGACTTACAAGCTACAAGCCCCAAACTCCGCCCAAAGAGTCGCACAGTTTTGAGTCGCTGCCAGCAAAGGGCAACGCAGGATACACTAGACAAAAAAAGGGGGTGGTGGCTTAAGCAGACGACTTTACGGCCAAGGCGTTGGGCTGCGCGCAACCAAAAATTTGTTTCTTGTCGTGTTTGTCTGCTATTGTCGCAGGTTTTGTTGTACGCTTTTAATGCAACTACTTAGCTCGGGGTAAATTTAGGGGAGAAGCAGCACCACACCGCGTGTCCTTGGGTCCTGGGAAGCCCACTCACTCACTCTCACTCCTCCCCCGAATTGGCTCCTGTTGCCGATCTCTGTGGCACTTTTTGCTTGGGCCAAAAGAAGCTAAGAAACAAATTGCTTATTTCTTAATGCATTCGCCATTTCCTTTTTTGGCCTTTCTTAGACAATTTCCCCTCAGCTTCCGCCGCGGCCTCAGCCTTGTGTCGCATGAGTTATGGTCGCCGTTTCCATTTCCATTTTCATTTCCATTTTCTTCTTCTTTGGGTGACCATGCAGAAGTGTTAAGCAGTTTAGCGCGCTTTTTTCATGGGCTTCTTGGGCGGCTCCTTCTCCTTTTGCAATTTGCGACACTTGCTCGGATGATGTTAATTCTGGCGAATCGATCGGCTTCTCCTGCTTCCGACTTCCGTTTCCTGCCCCGCCTTCTGGTTTTTCGGGACGGACGGCGGCACGCTTTGCTGCACATAAATTCAATGTCATAAATTTGGCAAGAGGCGTCGCTGTGGCTACCAAAAAACTTTGCCTATTTGATGCGTCCGTGTGACCTCTCAACCAAATAGAGATAGAGGAGCAATGAAATCAAGTGTGGACAGTGGGAAATTCAGCGGGAAACTCGAGGGAGATGGAAGAAAATATCAGTGAGGTCAGTGCCAATGTTTTCAACCTTTTAATAAATTATAAATATTTTTCTTGAATCAAAAATGATTAAGATTCTTCTTCTAAAATCCATATTTATTCAATACAAAAATTGATGAATACACTGTTGATAGTTTTTAAACCCATTTAAGCCTGTTATTAATCCAGTTCCAAAATCCCTAGACCAAATCAAATTGCACTTATTTCCATTCTCTGCCTTCATTTATTTTCGGTTTCAACTACTTTTTCATGCTTCTCCTCCATTAAATTGTTTTTCTTTTCCATGTTTCCCAGTGTTTATACTTTTTTTTCCTCCCCGTACGTTATCCTGCGGCTGTTGTGGTCAACGTATCGTCCTGTCTACTGTCATTTTCCTTTCTGCCTCTTCTCCATTTTCTACGCTTTCCCACCGAAAAACTCCTGACCACGTTGGCGAGGAAACTTCATGAATTTAAATGAACCCGATTCCCTTAAGTTACTGTTAATTGAGCCGGCAAATGGGATTGAATGCGAGAGCGGACCGACTTTCTGGCCAATTCCAATTGGAAAGTTGCGGACTCTTCCCTGCGTCGCAGGTGTTTGCAATTTGTCGTTAATTCACTAATCCCACTAATGCCACGCCTCTGTCATCGGGGCGCCACGCTCGCCACTTGCTACCACTCTCTGGGAACTTTTCCTTGGCAGCATATTGTTTCATCCTGGCTGGCAAGGAGATGGGCGGAGATAAAGGACCTTTGGAGTCACCTACAAACGCAATTTGGCAACAAAATGCACGAAACAGTACAAAACAAAGCGACAAACATTTACAAAAGTAAAAAGGCAACAAGAACAACACGAATGGAGTGCCCAGAATTATACAATTTATGCGATTTACGAGCTGGCACCCTCCGCTCCATTACTTTGCTTCCAGCGAACAGAGATGCTCCTCACTTGCAGGCTTATTCATAAAAGATTTAAATTAAATATTAAATTTTAATTATGAATAATATGGGTACACTTTATTACTGAAAGGAAGTTATTATTACTTATTATTAATAAATTACAGAATTTATAAATATATAAAATAAGTTTCTATCTATAAAGAATATAACTATAAAAAATCTTCTAAATTAAAATGAATTATTAATAAAATAGATTGTGTAATACAATTTTCTATATTTATTATGTTTTTTCTATATTTATTATCTTTTTTATTTAATTTATTTCCTGTATTATTTGTTTTTAAAAAATTCAACTGTCATCACTGCCTGCAACTCGGGGAGTCCTTTGTCCTGCTTTTTTGCCAGCGGGGCTGGAAACTATTTCTATTGCTGCGGCGCCGACATTGCCTGGGCAAGGATATGCCGTATTTCCGTTTACATAATAAATTTGCTAACCACGTTCTGTCCTCGTTGCGTCCTCCGCCCCCTTTCCTGCGGCTCCTGACTCTGGTTTACCCAGCGTTTCCTCCTCCGAGAGAAATGCGGCATCGCCACCAGCGCCGCCGCCATCGCTTGGCATCAAGTGCCTTGTGGTTTCACTTCTCTCCTCCTCGCCCACCTTCTCCTGGACCATCTGAGGTTGAGGTTAAAGTTGAGGTCGCAACAAGAAAAAATTTGGACAGCCACCGCAACAGAGGCGAAGACCTCGGCGTTTTCATCGCTTTATAAACTTTAAAACTTACCCCGAGGAGGTGATATCTTGTGACAATTGCTCGGCTTTTGACGGAAGTCCGACGGCGGCGACAACAACTTTTGCTTGATCACTGGGCGGCCGCTGGTCCGGTGTGGCCTCTAATTAATCTATTAAATCGAAACCACAAACGAGAGTCCAGTGCGCCTACAAAAAACGAGAGGGGAAGGTGATGGCGAATTTTTAAATACACTTGTTCTTTGAAAAATTAAAGAAACAGGAAATGAAAATATGGTAAAATAGTAGTCTATTAATATTTACATTTTATTATGTTTATCAATTGTTATAGAATACTTGAGATACTTATTTTTTAATTTCTAAAAATCTAAGGACATGTATGAAGTATCAATTACAAATAAATTAAATTTCAGAACTTATACAAATAATAGATTTCGCTTATAAATAATAAATAGATTTGTCTTAATTTCTTAAGGATAAATCTCACAAATAAATCGTAAATATTTCTCAGTAACACATCCCATTTTTAAATAAGCAAAATCACCCCCTGTCTAGGGTATAAAGGAATAGCTATACTTTCCATCATTGAGGAAGTTGTCTCCGCTGGGGAGTTGATTTGAATTGGTCCGCTCAGCCAGGTCTTGGGACCGATCTCCTATGCTGCCCAACTGGCCGCTTCCGTTTTCCGCTGGAAGTGAAATCTGTTGGCGGCGGATGCCATAAAAATGCCAACTTAGTGGGCAGGTTGGCTGGCAGGTAGGCAGCTAGGCAGGCGTTTCTGGGGCGTGGCAGTCGCTGTTACTCCCAGTTTCCCAGCTCCCAGTTCTCTTAATTTTCTCTCCTCTTCCCACACAGATGGAAGCCATCCAGAGCCGCCATCAGCTGTCCCGTCCCGGGGGTTCAACAACCCGATCCTGACGGAGCTGCCGTTCGTTCTACTAATGGCTTGCCACACTTTACATTAGCGTCACAATTTATTGGTCGACTGCTGCGCCGGCGCAGACGCATCTCAGACATTGCAAGAGCACTGAGAAAAAATCTTAAAGACTTTAGGAATTCTATAGAAAAAATTTAAATATTTAATCTGAAAGATTAATTAACTTTTATTGTTTCTTAATTTATTTATCTATTTTGTAAAATAGGGAATATCTTCCTTCCTTATTTTTTTTTTGTTTCTCAGTGCTTAGTTCGGCCCACTTGGCCGCTTGCTCCACGCATTGCTTGGTAGCTAAAATGGTCATAATAATAATAAAAATTTTCTGCAGTCGCCAACGCGTCGCATCGCAGTCGGAGCTGCTGCTTCTGATGTTGCTGTTGCAGTGGCTGCTGCAGTTGCATTCGCTGTCGCTATCGAGGCGTTTGAGCGCATGTTTGACGCATCAAATGATGACGACCACAACTACGGCGATGATGATGATGATGATGATGGCAACAGGTCCGCCAGGCATTCCCCATTCCCAGTCTCAAATCGAATCCCATTCCATTTGCCCAGTTAAGCTCCAGCTCCCGACTCCCGACTCCCAACTCCCAACTCCCAACTCCCGACTCCCAACTCCAAACTCCCAACAGTGCGTAAGCTCAGAGGCGACCGGTTTATGTCAAATGTATTGACAGGTGCATGGCGACGGCTGCTCCAGATCATTGAAACAGGCTCAAATCGGTTCAGTTAAGATCGCAGGCGGGATGAAGGTGGGCTCCATAGCCGCTGCGGGGGCATTGGGTGGGCACTCTCCAGTGCATCCATCACTGTCAGCGCGAGGGTTCACTGTGATCGCTTGGTTTTTTGGAATTTATGAGTTATAACTCAAAGGAAGCTATGATTTTGTGTTGTAATATTTGATTATATATTTTAACTAGTAGTTTTTAAGATTAATATATCTTAACAACATATTAAGTATACGCAGGGTGTGACTTTTACTTGTATTGAATGGAGAAAACCCTAGAGAAAAGTTTCCATAAAACTAGCTTAAATCTTAAAATGATTTATTCTTAAAAATAGACAAAACTTTAAGCTTGTAAGTTAACGTATTTTAGCTCAACCAAAGACTTTTATTTAGGTATCATAGATAGCTTAATAGTATTACAATTTTAATCTCGTTTACTTCTGCAATCCCCAGAGTCTGTCTGTGGGGAATTCTTTGAATTTGACTTTGATTTCTGATCTAGAAAGATGCGCTGTCTATATATCCATGAATTTATGTTTAATAAATGCACTTCTCTCGCCATCTTAACGCTTATACTTTTGTTGGTTTGGCTGTGTGTATTCCGCATTCCGTTCGGTAGCCTTCAACCCGCTACTCCCCCTTAAAAGTTCTCTTGAGAGGGGGGAAAATAACACCCACAAGAGGCAAGCAGGCGTTCATTGTAAGGCCGCCAATAGCACCGCTTGGTCTTCTCAACTCAAGTTTGATTTTGATGGCTTCACTGGGAGAAAAGGGAGTATAAATAAATGAGAAATAATTTATTTACATAATTTAAATATTTTTTTAAAATAGTTTATAGTATTGCAGACATTTTTTAATGATTTAAATATTAAACATTAAATATTATAGAATATTCTTGGACCATTTTATAATAATCATTTATAAATTTTCGTTGAGTGTTGTTTGGACTATGTTTGGGCTGGGTTTTGGCTTTGAGCTTGACTTTGGGCCGTGGTCCATCGTTGGCGGCTTCTTTTGTGGCTTTTGGTCAGTGCGGTGCAGTTTTTAGATTATTTGTTGCTGACAGCTTCATGAAATATTTATTATTATGGTCCCGAGCTCTCAGTCGCAGTCTCAGTCACAGTTCCCGTTCCCCGTTTCAGTGTGCGGTTCAGGTGCCTTGGCAGCGGTCAGGTGTTGGTGGGTGCGGGTGCTGGTTACCGATTTCCGATGATGCTCCGATGCTTCGATGCTCTGATGCTCCTCTGCTCCATTCCAAGCCATTCCTTAAGCCCCCACATAGGCAAAACGGCTACCAAAATTGAGGTGTTTGCCTCCTTTCGCAACTTGAAAGCCAGAATGCCGAACAAATGCCGATGGATCAAAGAGGCCCGGGGAACAATGCTGCGTTAAAGGTAATTGTTTGTCAATTACTCGACTCCCGAGACGCAGCCCAGCCAGCGTCGCGTCGCGTCTCTTGAAACCGAAACCGCGAAAGCGCGTGGCCATGTCCTCTCGCCGCACCACCACTGCGGTATCCCCGTTTTGGCCAGCTCCGCTCCTTTGGGCCAATTATAGGCAGCCCCAGCTCGTTAGCATATACCAAATCGTATCCGTATGGGCAATCGGCATCGCAATCGCTGCCGATAATCGCGAGGAGTGTAAAATTATTTAATTCCCGCTTATCGCAGCTGCCGATGCCCGAGGCTGAAGCTGAGGCTGACGCAGCTCCTTGGGGCCAATCTCCTCGAGGAGTGTGTGAAAATGTGTAGCAGTTGGTAAGACAATGATATCGCCAACTGGCATTTGGCATGGGCATAGTTTTGATATTTGCTCGAGCCTCGCGATGAGTGCTGGGTTGTTTTTTTTTGAGGAAGGGTATTTTAAAGGGGGGCTATAATCCTGTCTGGCTTAAGGTTGGGCTTACTTTTAATATATATTTTTCACAATTTAATAGTCTTCAAAAATCTAAACTATGTATAATTACAATATTTTAAAACTGATTTTAAAACTGCTAAAAGTGGCAATAATATGTTTTAAATTAGGAAACAGCTTTATAAGATCTTAAAAACCTTACCTTACCTTCAGAAAAACCATTTAATTTCCCTCTTAAAAGATTTCTAATACTTCTAATTTCATTTCAGGGTATCAAGCCTTCCCCTTGATGAAAATAATACCCAAACATTGAAAGGCAACTTGTGGCTTTGTTGCTCCGCAGGTTGGTTTCGGGCGTGTGTGTGCCAGTTTGTACACAGAAAAGTAATTTCGAGCATGTCGCTGCAATCAGAGGACGCCGCCGCCGCCGCAGAGATGCCTTCCGATATGGCCCACAGTGCACAGTGAGAAAGTCCCACAGTCCATGGTCCAGATCCACATTCAACCGCTGTCCGGTTGAAGGTGTTTGCTTAGCTCAGACAGCTGTGACTGCTCCGAATGCTCCGTTCCTGCTCCTTAATTGCTTGCGATTTTCAAACGCTGGACGCACTCGATTTATCACTCATACGGGAAGCCAGAGGGATTGCCAGGGCGAGGGAGGAGCTACTGCTACTGCTGCTGCTGGAGGTGCTACATCGCCAGTGACATTTTATTGGGCGATAACGATAAATTTACAAAGATTTATGAAGTGCAGCCTGGGAATTGCCGCCACCGTCTCACTAATTCAAACAAATTAAATGAAAATCCCAACAATTATTGATCACTTCGAGACTTGAGCTGTAATGAGCTTGTTTCCACTTAATGAGTTCGATATGGAATTGAAATCAATTTGTTGTCATTGTTGAAGCAACAAACAGAAAGTTATGCGGGTGCTTATAAGGGGGTTTAAGTTGTAGGAAAATTTAGAGAATTAAAGCAACCCTTTTACACTAATAAAGTACTATTATAGTGTTTGAATCTTTGCTAATAAAAATAAATAAAATACCTCTTACTAGTCTCCAGTTACAACCTTTTCGAATTAGTAAATATGAAGGCTTTATGGGAAATTGGAGAAAATGGGGGCGTTTATATTTCGAAGGAGGCGTGGGTGTGTGCAGCTATTCCCCAGACACTATTCCGAACGTGGAATTATGCAAATTTTCCCAGCTCCCCACGGCGGAATCCCCGATCTCCAGTGTCTGGTCTGTCGTCTGCTCTTGTGGGTGGACAATGTGACACGCGTCGTCGTGAAAAACAACAGTTTACTCGCCAGCCAGACTTCCATTCCTCCAACACCAGCTACAGCTACAGCTTCAGCTCCAACTCCAGCTTCACCTCCAACTCCTATTCAAGCTTCAAACTCCATCTACCAGACCGTCTGAGACCGTCTTTAGGGGGGGAGACCCAAAAGACAGACAGTTTTTACTGTCTTGGCTGCAAAATTTATATTATTTCAAGCAATTTGTCATCGTTTTGCCAGCGTCGCGAAGAAAGATGACTTTGCTGGCCAAATCATTCACTTGGATTTGCTTTATTTATTTATGAATTTAATGGGATTTATCGTGTGGTATGAATATTATTATGGCAAGATTATTTAGGTGAATGATTTCCTGTATGGCATCTTGCTTAAGCTCTGTTTTGAACTAGTTTCTTTACCAATTTTCCACTTAATATTTTGATTACTGCACTGCAGTTCGCTGGAGTTTTAAATTATGTTTGTTTAAGAAATTTTAATTGAATATTTTAAGCATTTTTAAACAAGCTAGATGGTTGTAATACATTATTTACGATTTTAATTGATTTAATCAAATAAAATCTTGGTAAAACTATGTTAATTTATAATTGTTTGTGTAAATTAATCTTTAGAGCCAGTTGGCAATATTTATATATACTTTCTAAAGCTAATATAATTATTTACTAATTATAAATATTTTTTAAAATAAGAAACTGAACTTTATTTATATTTTATTAATTTAATTTCATAATTTATTAAGAGTATTTCCCTCTTCGTTAATAGTCTGCTGGCAGATTCGCTTCACTCCTCTAGATTTTTTTTAGATTTTTTGGTGCTGAGCGTTTTATGCGACATTCAAAATATTTGTGGCACATTATACGAGCTTTGTTGTTGTGTGTTTGTTTTTGCTGTTGCATTTACATGCATTTATGAGTTATTAAATCTTGCGGATTTATGAACTGTTTGTGGGCGTTGAGCGACGACACGCGTGCTGGGAAATTGCCGCGTGGGTGTGGCGAGTGACAGGCGGTTAAATCAAATTTAATGAGCACTTGAGTTTGGCCAAAGGGAACTCCCATTTCCCTTTACTCTTTATTTCCCTTAATCGCATCCCGTTGCCTTAATCTTTCCTCTTTGTAATCCTTATCCCCCCAGACTAAGTTTAACCTCCTCCTCGGAAAGTTCTATCAAAAGTTTTTGAGGCGGCGGCGGCAAAAATTGAAATTACACTAATTAAAATGCAATAAAATGTCGTTGGAATTGCGGCCAATAAATCATTACAACCTAAGGTGTGGGCGAGGGGGTAGCGGGCAGTGGATGCTGTGGACAATGGCCAAGTTAACCCTATAAGTGAATATTATTTGTTTAAAAAACTGGGTTTGTTTATTTAAGAGATTTTTAAGAACATTTTGTGGGGGATTTTTAATTTTTTTTATTATTTTATTGTATTTTTAATTGGCTTAAAAATATATGAGTTAATATAAAATACAAAGTGAACAATTTGAAATCATATTTTATTCTTTTAATAGGTCGAAAATGTTAGACTTAATTTAAAAGGATTTCTTACAGAGCTTTGATTATTTTTAATTAGGAAACATATATTATTAAGTTTAATATTTTAAATTATAATTTTACACAACAATATTACTTCTAATTCCAACATAATCTCCCCTTCAAGCTCATTAAAGCCAAATAATCCTTGGCCATAAAAGAATCAAGAATCAAGTCTTAAATGTAAGGCATTTTCTGTAAGTGATGATACAAATATTTCGTATAATTCTCCAATGGAATGTTACACATGTGTCACTTGGGCACGCAGAGGGTTAAGAGACCCCAATGCAAGACCAGGAACTGCAGATTGCGAGGTGCGAGAGCCGACAAAGGAAATGTGGCGGCAATTTGCTTGAAAAAGCGATGCGCTCATCATCATTAGAGTGTTCCGACTCGCAGCTCCTCTCCAGCATCAGCTCCAGCTACAGTACCAGCTCCATCTCCCCTCGATATGGTCCCCACTGTTTGCTTTATGATTTTGTTAATTCAGCCATTCAGCCATAGATCGCTGGATCTGTGGGAAACGGACTCCTCCTCGGGATGGTACCGAACGCGAAGCTGATTAAAATTGCGCAGAGCTTTGACCAAATATTTTAACTCAAACCCAGGGTGCTCCTGGTGCCGCTGTGGCAGCTAGCTGAAATTATGCGCAATTTGGCAAACAATGGCGTCTCCATCGGATCGTTTCGGTTAATCGGCAATCAATATATCTCTGGGGCGGGGTGGGTCGATCGGTAAGAAGGGGGGGCGACAGCTGCCAGAGGCGCGCCCATTAAACATAAACAAAATTAAGTGACCATTAAAATGCCATAAACTGGCGGCGTTCATGGCCATGTCGCTGGATTAACTTCAGTTCGAGCAGCGCCAAACTCCAACTGCCAAACTTCCAGCGACCGGGTTGGGATCCTTGTGCACTGAGAACAAAATTTAAAATAATTTTTGAGGTAAGCGTTAACCCTTAAAGATAAAAGTTATGATTAAAACTAAAGTTCTTGAGAATTTTTGCCTTCATTTACAATTTTTTAATGATATATTTTAGTCTATATATCTTGTTTTTTTGCTTTTGCAAACCCCCTTTTCTCTCAGTGTCCCTCAACAGGATAGCCTCGCTGTACCTCCCCCACCATCACCCTCCTCTTAACCCATTCCGGCCCACATAAATCGTGTACTTGCCGCTTGTAGCTTTCAATTTGTGACAAGCCGTGGCCGAGTTGCAGGACAGGAGTCGGAGGAGGCGCTCCTCTACAAAATGGTGCGTGGGCGAGGTGCCATGTCCCCTTTGCTGTCTCCTCATCCCTCCCCAATCCCCTTGGCTGTCTGACCGCTTACGCAAAAATGTTTCAATTAAGTCGAGATCCAGATCGGGATTGGTATAGGGGGGAGTGGGAGTGGAAGTCCGCGGACCGGATGTTAAATGGAATCCTGAGAAATGGCAGCGCGGCACGCAAATCATCAGCGGACGCAGTCGCAGCCAGGTGCCAAGCCGCGGGGATTCCCGGTCTGAGGCCCCTCTTCTTCTGACCCACTCTGGGCTTTATTATTGGCCTGATTGATTTATCGGCCTCAACTTGCCAGCTAATTGAGTTATATTAACCCCGGTCGATCTCGTTGGCAAAATCTCTCACACTGTCATCATCGTCGGGGCTCCGCCGTCGTCATCATCATTGTCGTTGGCCTCCGTTTGACGTTTGACGTCAATATTGGGGGGCTTAAACAGGGGCTGGAACTTAGGCTCCAACCTGACTTTATATGGCTAAAACGCGCCATTAATTGCTGAGTCGGCTGCTTATGCGGCCCATGGCGCTCCGACGCTGCCTTTTAATATTTATTGTCAATTATTGTTACTTTAATTGTCAATTATTAAAAATTGTTATGGTACTGGCAGAAAGTATGTGGCTTTAAGAATTTTAAGAAATAAATTGAGGAAGGAATATGGCGTATGATAAATTACTGAACAAATTTGTAGACAAGTCTGAACATTAGAGTTTATTATAATTTTTACTTTTAATATATAAAGTAAACATTTTGTATTTATTTTTATTTCATAGGTTTTTCCTTTGGCAAACTGCTTCTTGAAAGTCGTGAGAAAATCACTGGGTTCCACGCTGCGTATGCGCAATCAGTGCGTAACCTCAGGTGCAAGGCTGCCAAGGCTAAGCCAATTCCATCCTAAAATAAGCTAAGGTAAGGAAGGGACTTCCCCTTTCGCAGCTAATCAATTATCTGAAAGAAAACACCGGCAGCTGGATGAGGTGAACAACTATGTCCTCCCATTAGAGTTCCCCAGTCCCGGGAGTTGCTCCAATTTCCAAGGGGCCAGCTCTCTTTCACTCACTTTATTGAGCTGTAAATAAAGTAAAGGCTTCGTCGTAGTCGGCTGCAGGTGCCAAGGCAATTCGAGTAGCCTGTCCGGCACAGTTTGATACTGATATATAATGATATATATATGTATGCTCTATATATAACCTGTGTACACAACACGATCCAGGCGATCTCTGACCATCTGCAATCAGCAGACCCCCGATTGCAATCTCTCATCACTCACTCCTGGCGGCGAAGGAGCGGTGGCTTGATCCAAAGTGGATTTGGCGGTTCAGTTTGCTCATTATTTACTGAGTTTTTGGGGTGGCCAAGAGGGGAGGTGTGCACTAAGAGGAAAGAGGGTTGAAATTTATTAAATTAAGTTATTTAGGTTCACAGAAGCAACTAGATTTGATTTTGTAAAGTTTATTTAGACACACATTTTATTTACCTCTAAAATGTTTAAAAAACATTTATTTATTTAAAAATGATATTAATATCTTATTGACCCAATATTTTTATACCCTTGCAGGGTATTATAATTTCAGTCAGAAGTTTGCAACGCAGTGAAGGAGACGTTTCCGACCCTATAAAGTATATATATTCTTGATCAGCATCAACAGCCGAGTCGATATAGCCATGTCCGTCTGTCCGTCTGTCCGTCTGTCCGTCTGTCCGTCTGTCCGTCTGTCCGTCTGTCCGTCTGTCCGTCTGTCCGTCTGTCCATCTGTCCGTCTGTCTGTTTCTACGCAAACTAGTCCCTCAGTTTTAAAGCTATCTGAATGAAACTTTGCATATAGTCTTCTATATACTCTCACTGCTATATATGTCGGAACGGGCCGGATCGGACGACTATATCATATAGCTGCCATACAAATGTTCGATAAATTTTTAGAAAA